>JAXCGZ010023345.1:0-45000 GCA_037179515.1 Halocaridina rubra
TATCCAAGAATAGATGGTGTTGATTAAGTGTTGATTAGGGCATAGAAAAAGAACCGTAACTGAAGGTAGACTTAACACTGAACAGTCCTATATAAGTCCCAAAGACCCTTCAGCTGTATCATTACGACGGGCAGTTAGTGTTGCTGTATAAACACCTCAATTAACCCAATTTAGATATGTTAGATATCAAATTTGAGTTCAGTTAGGCTAGTTGAGTTGGGTTAGGTTAGTTAAAGTAGGATATTTACATACCCTCCGCCACCCACTAATATTTGCCGTAATGCTAAAAATTGTGATTTCCAACAAAAACAATTATCAAAACAATTCAAAACACATCGAAACATATTAGCCAAATATAGTTTAGTCCAAAAATTGAACTGAATGCATAAAAAGAATCTTCACTACCATTAGTTCCCATTATGGGGGTAAGCACAGATAGAGGATGGTTGAATGTCCTTCCTAGAGCCCCACAGTGGTCTCGACTGCGGGTCTCTTAACTCCAAAGTCATGCACTCTGACCACTCGGCTATTGGGGTCCCATGCAAAATGAATAGTAAATATTTAAATAGAATACAAAACACTTGAAAATCATTCTTAATTGAATATTCCTATCGAAAATAAGGAAATATGACTCAGTCACATGAACTTCATGTCCATAAATATGTTGTTACTCAAAATACAAGTAAATAAAAAATATAACGGGTAGGTTTACAGTTTAGTGGGGCATGCAACTCAACGACCTCATCCCTCCACTCAGGTAAGTAGTTCGACTGTAGGTTAGGTAAGTATTTTTACTTAGGATAGTAAGATGGGGGGTCCCAGAGGTTAGGTAAGTATTTTTAGTTAGGATAGTAAAAACTATTTCGTATGCTTATTGTCACCATTTTTGTTGTGTTCATCCGCCAATTCTCTAGTCAAAGCCTATCACCATCTACTGGTGCATTTTGAACATTGGAATGCCCCGCTAAACTGTAGGTGTTCCAAAATAATTATTTCCAAAATACGAGAAAAAAATTAATGATTTCCAAACTACGACCAGCAAAATCATGCTTAAACACATCTCTAACTCCTAACATATAACACCCCATCCACCAATCCTTCCTTATTTAACAACATTTCCACTAATTCGATAAGTCTTTCCCCCAAAATATAAGCCAAATAGGACAAAATATAATAACAGACTACATATGAAGAGATTCAGCTAGTAGTAGTAGTATAGTTGGGTGGGATATGCCTTTTGCAACGGCTCCCAAGTCTTGGTTTGCTTTGCTAGATTGTTTGTGCGGTTTTCATTATTTGATTTCTTTTTCTACAAATTCTTTTCATAATTTTTTTTCTTTCTTTGATGTCTTTTTCACTACAATATCTAAATAACAATATACAGTGTTCCCTCCCTTATCGCGGTAGTTCTGTTCCGGGACCCGGTGCGAACCAGGAAAACCGCGAAGTAGGATCAGCCTTAAATTTTTTTTTTTTAAGATGATTATGACACCAGGACAGGCCAAAATTTATAAAATAAAACGGCCTTTATCAGGCTGTAAAGAGAAACAGAGATGGAGAGTGTAATGACCTGTCAGATGTGAAGGGATTATAAAAGATGTGTAATGAATATCCAGCTCTCTGCTGGGTTTACTATACCTCTGCATTACTTTCATGATGTCTATTCTAAAAATTCTCCTCAGATCTTATTATTATTATTATTATTATTATTATTATTGGCAACAATAATTTTCCTTTGATGATGATTGGGGAGATTGTTATTATTATTATCATCATCATCAACATCATCATCATCATCATCATTATTATTATTATTATGATTATTATTATTATTATAATTATTATTATTATTATTATTATTATTATTATTATTATTATTATTATTATTATTATTATTATTATTATTATTATTATTATCATCATTATTACTACGAATTTGCAATTAAACAATTATTTTTACTATAAATAGTCTAGTTTTGGTTGAATGAACAAGAGTTACTTAAAGATTCTCTCTCTCTCTCTCTCTCTCTCTCTCTCTCTCTCTCTCTCTCTCTCTCTCTCTCTCTCCTCTCTCTCTCTCCCTCTCTCTCTCTCTCTCTAACATTCTATTCTACCCAACCCCCCACACTCTCTTTGTCCCAGCCAACTAAGGAGGGGCACTTTACACAGTTATTAAAATTAAATAAGCCAACAGATGTACAAACAATGATGAGCCCTTAATAATAATAATAGTGATGATGATGATAATAATTCCACAATCATCATCAAAGGAAAATTATTGTTGCCAATGATAATAATAATAATAATAATAAGATCTAAGCAGAATTATTGGAATAGACATCATGATAGTAATGCAGAGGTATATTAAAACCCAGCAGAGAGCTGGATATTCATTACACATCTTTTATAATCCCTTCACATCTGACAGGTCATTACACTCTCCATCTCTGTTTCTCTTTACAACCTGATTAAATTCTGCTTTATTTTATCATTTTTAGGCCCATCCTGGTGTCACAATAATCTTAAAAAAAAAAAAAAAAAAAAAAATTCCCCCAATAAAAACCCGCGATACAGTGAGAACGCGAATCAAGAAACGCGAATAACCGGGGTAACACTGTATGTTCTTTTATTTGTTATTTTGATACCTAGGTATTTAATTTCTTCTGCTATTTTTATTCCTAATATTTCTTGTGGTATATTTTCTTGCTTCTTATTATATATTAGTATATTGCTCTTTTGTTTATTTAGGGATAGACCACAAGATGAAGCTATATTTTGTAGCTTTTCTATGCAAATTTGAGCGTCAATTTCTGTATGTGTTAGAATTAGCCCGTCATCTGCAAATAATAAAGCTGGGATATGAAAATATTTATTTCTGAAGCCTTTCCGATTTTCTTCTAGTTCTTTAATTATTATGTATGTTATTATTAAAAAGAGAACTGTTGATCCATTACATCCTTGTCTAATTCCGCTGCTGATGGTTATGTCTGTTTCTTTTACTTGGTTTAGGTATAAACTGGTGGTATCATTATTGTAAATGTCACTGATGACATCAATTATGTTGGCATCAATGCTTAGTTTTTTTAGGGCTTCTATCAGTTTCCTTCTTTCTATTGAGTCAAAAGCTTTTTGTAGATCTACTGATATCACATATAGTTCCTTTTTCATTCTATAGCTTTCTTGAATACAGTAGTCTAGGATGAAGATGTTGTCTGTTGTTGTTCTTTTTTCTGTGAAGTCTGCTTGCATTTCATTTTGCAATCCACTTTTTTGTATATGTTCTTCTATTTTTGTTTTTATTATACCCATGAATATTTTGCAAGAATTGTTTGGGATTGCTATTGGTCTTAGGTCTAATACTGTTGGCTTGCTCTTTTTGGGAATGAGTTGTCCGTGATTCTTTCCAGTTTTTTGTCCTTTCCTGTTTTGTAGCGTTTTGTTTGGCACTCTGCTAGTTTCGAGTTGCATTTATCAATGTTTGCTAGGGCTTAGTAAAAGTCTGGTTTGATTCCATCTGTCCCTGCTGCTTTTCCACTCTTCATTTTCATTAGTTGTTTTTTCATATCCTTTTTTGTTATAATAACTTCTTCCATCGGATATACTTTCTGTTTTATTGGTAGGGCCATATCAAAGTGTTCTCTCAGTTGGTAACCTATTGTTATATCTGATTGCCCTGAGTGTACATTTAGAGTTTTTGCTTTTTCCTCATTTATTTTCTTCTCATATTCATGTCTTATGTTGTTATTCCATACTTCTGTAATTTTATTTTCACGTTTTTGATATATTTTCCCCCAATTCTCTGCTAAATCCTTTACTATATCTATTGGTTTTATAGTTTCTCCGTTTTCTCTATACAGAATAACTGGTTTGGTATCTTCTTTTTTACCATTTTTTAGGATGTATATATTTTCCCATAGTTTTTTGCTTCTGTTTGGATCCCTCAATAATTTTGTAGTATTCTCTTGTTCATGTTTGGTCACAGCTTCTTTGACCATGTCTTGCACTATTTGTTTTTGTTGGCAGTAAAGACTTTCATTGAGATTTTTCTCTTCAACAGATCTAGCATTCCTTTTCTTCTTATTGTATTCTCTTTTCTTACTTATGGCTTTTTTGATGCTATTGTTGAACCATATAGGTTCAGTTTCTTGTTTATCTTTTATGAGTTTTCTTTTTATTGTCCTTTTTAGTGTTTTGTCAACCAGTTTTTTTATGGCTGTGTCAAATTCTTTTTGGTTCTCTATATTTGTAGTGTCAATCATTTTTTCTACCTCTTTTACGTATTGAGCTTTGGTTTCTGTGTTAATTTTGTAATATTCTATCGTTCGCGTCTCTTATGTATATTTTGCTTTTTTCGTTTTTATTGAGAATTGTACTTCAATCTGATTATGGTCGGATAGATCAAACATTTCTTTTGCTTCATCAATTTCCATCTTCTTATAGTGTTTGTGCATGTTTGGATTAACTAGAACCAAGTCAATCGCACTTTTTTTTTCTCCTCTGCTCCACGTTATTTCTCCTTTGCAATTGAGATCTAGGTTCAGTAAGGTGAGGCTTAGTTTATCCATCCAATCTAATATTATTTTTCCATTTGGGTTTAGCACCTGAGGTCCCAATATGCCTGTGTGTGCATTCATATCTCCAAGTACAATGATTGGTGAGTGTTCATAATCTTTTATTATTTTTTCTGTTTCTATTTTTATTTTTTTGGCTTCTTTCGGGGTTATTTGTAGCTAAATATACTAGTATTATAATGAAATTAAAGCTTTGCATAATACAATCTACTATTAGTATATCACAGTGGTTTGATACTTTCTTTTCTAATCTAAAGATGGGATTATTTTTGTACAAGATCATCAATCCTCCTCCTTTGGTATCTTCGAGATTCCTTACACTATCAACAACTTTTGTATTATCTTTCAATCTAATCTTTTGGTATTTGAGTTGTGTTTCCGTTATACAAAAGATTGTTTTATCACATAGTTGCTCTTCTAAATCTAAACTTTTGACTTGTGTGAGTCCTTGAGCGTTTATTAATTTTACACATGAATCTACATTTGTACTTTGTTCTACATCCACTTCTTTTGTTTTTATTGCGTTTTTTTTGGTTTTTGATTGTGTTTCTTTAATGAAATTTCCTTTGCATTAGTTTTCCTTTATGGATGTACCATCCTTCTTCTCCTTTTTCCCTTTTCTCTCTTAGTTCATTTCTCAGATTTTTGTCAGCTTCTCTTTGCTTAGGGGTTACGTCTGGTCCTATTGAGATGGATTTATAGTCTTCTTTTTCAGTGTTTTTTAGATTTTTTGCTTGCTTTAGCATACCCCATTTCGATTTTGCTTCTCTGAGTTTGACTAGGAGGGGTCTTGGTTTGCTTGGCCTGTGTTCAGATAAATCAGACCTGTTACTTTCATCATGCCTAGGCCTAGCTTTATATTCTGGCTCTTTTTGCTAACCTTATTACTTCCATTATTTCAAAATTCCTGATTTTCATTTCTTTTTCAAATAAATCATAGCATACTGCTTCATCGTGTTGTATTTTTTCATCAGCATTTTGACTATTTAATTCTTTGAGGTTGAAAATGATCAGATTCGGTCGTTTTCTTTCAATTTCTCGCTCTTCTTTCATGTCATCTTTGATTTCTTGTTTGACTTCTCTTACAATATCACCCTTAAGGCCCTCCATCTTGGTCTCTAATTGGTTTAGCCTATCTTTGAGTTCTTCATTTTCTAGCCTAAGTTTATTGTTTTCTTCTTTCAATCTCATTTGTTCATTTCTTATTCCCGATATGTTTCCATTACATTGTTTGCAGAACCAGCTTAGTTTGAAGTCCTCTCTACTTAACAGTTTATATTCTGATCCACCTACCTTTTCACATCCACTGTGGAACCATCTTTCACACCACTCACAGTGTAGACCATGCTGGTTGCTCCTGACGTCGACATCACATGTGCCGCATCTTGCGTTTTCTCTTGCTTGAGCGTTTCTTTTCGCTGCCATATCTTTATGCATTCAAAGCTACACTTTATATTAAATATTTTGGCTTATACCTCCTCCACTTGCAATTGTTGTTGTAAACAATGAAGTGGAGAAACTCGAAATGAAAAACTTGAGGAAAAGACAAACTCTCCAACTTTTGAAAGAAAATGTAAGCAAAAAAAAAAAAGGAATATTAATCATGAAGGAATATAGCAAGAAGCTAATTAAAAGTAGCTTGCAGATCCTTTAATAACAAATTTGAAAATAAATTTTTCATAAAACAAGAAATAAACATAAAAGGAAATATGAAAATCAAGAAAGGGTGTCTCGGGAGTTGTGTTTAATTTGTATTTATTTATTCAAGGTGTTTTTCATACTGAAAGCTCACTAATCTTCCTGAGATATTATCCCAAAATATAAATAATCATGACATTATAATAAGCACTCAGCAGGTTAAGGTTCGGGCGGATTCAGGAGTTCTGCCTTTACATCGGCACTTCTAAAGTATTTTCTGACATTCTGTTTATCATAATGTGAAGCTGTAATATCGAGTACATTAAACTCTGATAGAATTAATCTATAAAGATCTTCTTTTTGTTATATCCCAGAAATAATATATTATTTATTTTGTTTCCATTTCTAAGTGATATTCCAAGTATATATCCAGTGTCCTACACTTGCATCTCATCTTTATTTTTTGTGTATACTTTTATTTTTATATCTTGCTTTGTCATATTATGTACATCGACCTTTGTCTCCTTTATAAAATGTTCTGGTTGCATTTATCCATTTGTGTTTTTCTTGTTATTATCAGCTGTCCTTCTCTCTTTATCATTGGGTTTCCGTTCTCCTGCATTATGTTTTGCAGATATTCTATCTGATCCAGAGCAATTCTTGTTGCCATTGTTGACGAGGTCATTTCTCCTCTCAATGTTGTCTCTTGTGCATACTTCGGCACTTCCAATATTTGTCTTTTTGTTTTGTGATTTGTAAAATTTATAGTATTTGATATTTGTCAATACGATTTTTTTCTATTAGAATTTTTCCTATTAGAATTTTATTGCAACTTTATTCAGTAAAAGAGAAGGTTAAAGTGCCCCCCCCCCCACTGTTAATGCTTTTTTTGTATATGCTTTTTCTTTATGTACTCTAAATAAAAAAAAAATAGTTTCTGCTATTGTTGATTATTCCTAATTAATTCATTAGGCTGAAGATATTTAATCCGTTTAATATTATTTCGTTGGCTTTTCATATTAAGCATTGTTATCTCACTTTTATTTTTGTTTATGCTCAACAAACATTCTTTACTAACTTTTATTAGCGATTATTATCCATGGGGAAATAAGAGACAGACAAGAAAACCGATATACTGTACAGGGTGTCCACAAAGTCTGGGTACATAGGAAATTTCACTATGCAGACCTATTCCATTGAGTTCACCTGAATTTTGTAAAGCGCTTCAAATTATGCATTGAAAATGATGGAAATCATATTGAAGCTATTATTGATTAACATTAGATTTAAATACAATTGTTTTGTTTTAAAAGTATGTGCTAATCTCCGGTTTCGTCTGGCTACACAGGAGATTAACACATACTTTTAAAACAAAACAATTGTATTTAAATCTAATGTTAATCAATAATAGTTTCAATATGATTTCCATCATTTTCAGTGCATAATTTGATGCGCTTACAAAATTCAGGTGAACTCAATGGAATAGGTCTGCATAGTGAAATTTCCTGTCTACCCAGACTTTGTGGACACCCTGTAGTATTTAATGGCGTATTAGAAGATTTTGACACTAATTTCACACACTGATAAATCGTTTCAAAAAACTCGATATGCAAAAAAATGCCATTTTGAATAGATTCAAAAGAGCTTTTTAAGAGATGATAGATAATGAAGAGCCATTAAACACATGATAAATAAAGAAATAGATAGACAGGCAAGTGAAAAAAATAATGAATGAATGAATGAAACAAACGTAGACAAAAATTAAATACGGAAACCAGAATAAAAAATAATAATAACTCATTGATCTTTCCAAAGAATTAGGTTTTCTAACTAAGGTATTTTAAGCTGTAGAAAACGTTTCTAAAATCAAAACATAAATAACATTTCATGTTTTAGCTGGAGTTGAACTGTGTAGTAATAATGTTATGTTATGAATAGGTTAAGCGTATTTATTAAAATAGACACTTTCACTGTCAAGCTGAAGTACTTTTTCAGTGTACGAGTAATTGATAATTTTAATTCGCTAAGCGAGGAGGTAGTTAATGCTATCTCAATCCACAGTTTTAAGGACAGGTATGATAAGACATTCATCTTAACTCAATACCTTAAGCGATACATCATTAGATCTTAGCAATCTAAGGTGAAATAGTCTCCACACAAGGCCAAATTTCTCCTGCTATCCTATTAAGCAGTTTATCGATAGTCTTGTAGGCTATGATATGTGCTCTTGGGAGCTACCTTGATGTTTTCACGAGAATGATCCTTGGGGATCGCCGTAGCGAAGAGGTAAAAAAAACTTCAATAATGAGGTGAAAGACCCACATTCAAGCCCATGGCAGGGCAATAAGAAGGGTTATACAGTCTTAGTACCCCAGATTCAGTCCATGTGTACTTACCTAATTGTACTTACCTAATTGTGTTTACGGGAAAGAGCCCAAAGCTGGTATCTTCCTGTCTCTTGATCGGTTCCATTTTATACTTAGTGTGATTACCTAATTGTGATTACCTAATTGTGTTTACGGGAAAGAGCCCAAAGCTCGTATCTTCCCGTCTCCTCATCGGTTCCATTTTATACTTAGTGATACTTATCATACCTGTCCTTAAAACTATGGATTGAGATAGCATTAACTACCTCCTCGCTTAGCCAATTCCAATTATCAACTACTCTTACACTGAAAAAGTATTTCCTTACATCCTGCGAAGAAGTTTTCTTACGAAGCTTCAAAATATGACCTCTAGTTCTAGAGCCAGCCATATCAAAATATCGATCCCTATCCACTCTATCATAACCATGAAGGAATTTAAAGACTGTCATCATATCCCCCCTCACTCATCTAGCTTCGAGTGATGGTAAGTCTAATTCCCTCAGCCTCTCATCATAACTGAGATTGCGTATTTCTGGCACCAGTTTCGTGGCATGTCTTTGAACTTTTTCAAGCTTAGCTATGTGCTTTTTCAAGTGCGGATTCCAAAAGGGGGCTGCATATTCCAGTTTTGGCCTCACATAGGTTACATAAATATTTCTGAACATTTCCTTGTCCATGTGCCTGAAGGCTACCCTTACATTTGATAAGAATGCATATGCTGCCCTTACTATGCCATTTATATGTATTTCTGGAGACAAATCTGCCAGTATGTTTACTCCTAGATCTCTCTCATTTTCTGTCTCTTGAAGTTGTACTCCAGCCACCGAGTAGTCAAGCTTGGGCCTTCTTGCACTTGTACCCATTCTCATTACCTTACATTTTGAAGTATTGAATTTCATTAGCCACTTTTCTGACCACTCATGCAGATTATTTAGATCCTCCTGAAGTTCTCTACCATTGTTCTCGTTTTTTACTTTCTTCACAATCTTTGCATCATCTGCAAACATATTCATGAATGAATTTACACACTCTGGTAGGTCATTTACATATACAAGGAACAAAAGTGGCCCTAAAACTGAACCCTGTGGAACTCCACTACTAACTCTTCTCCATTCAGACACTGAGTGTCTTACTCTAACCCTCTGTTCCCTTCCTTCTAAGTAAGTTTTTATCCATTCCAAAACATTTCCACCTATTCTAGCCATTGAGTGCAGCTTCCTAATAAGTCTCCCATGTGGAACAGTGTCAAATGCTTTCTGGAAGTCTAGGAATATGCAATCTACCCAGCCCTCTCTTTCCTGTAAGATTTGGCTTACCTCATCATAAAATTCTAATAAGTTTGTTACTGTTGATCTACCTTCTCTGAAGCCATGTTGCCTCACTGACAAAAAGTTGAAGGATTCCAAGTGAAGAGAGATATGTTTCCTTAGTAGTTTCTCCATAACTTTGCAAACTATGCTGGTCAAGGAAACTGGTCTATAGTTCAGAGCCGTATCCCTCCTTCCCTTTTTGAAGATAGGTATCACATTTGCTTGTTTCCAGCATCTTGGAATCTCCCCCGACTCCAGTGACTCCTTAAATATGATACTTAGTGCCACTGATATTGTGTTTGCGCATTTTTTAAGCACATGAGGGCATATGTCATCGGGACCTGTAGCTTTATGAACATCTAAATCCATCAGCGCTTTGCATACCTCTGTGGCTGTAAGGTTGATGTTCTCTAATACCGGCCCTTGAGCTTCTATCACTGCAATCTGAGGGGGTGGGGTATTTTCTACTGTAAATACTGACTGAAACTCCTTGTTCAATTCTTTGCAGATCTCTTCATCCGTCTCAGTGATGCTTCCATCCGCTCTCTTTAGCCTTAAAACCTGTTCTTTTACCTTCAGTTTTCCTCTGATAAAGCTGTGGAAAAGCTTGGGATTTTCCTTAGCCTTCCTGGTGATGTCCCTCTCATAATCTCTCTCTGCCTCTCTCCTTTTACTTAGGTAGTCATTTCTTGCTCTTTTGTAGGTTTGCCAGGCATTTATGTTTTTTCTCCTCCTATACCTTTTCCAGCATTTGTCTCTCCACTCCTTAGCTCTTTTACACCCATTATCGAACCATTTCTCTCTGGCATGAATTACACCTACTTTGGTGACAGGTATGCAGCAATCTACTATCTTCCCATATTTCTCACAAAAGATGTCATACATTTCCTGTACAGATTTGTTGTAAAATAAGGTTCTCCAGTCAATAACTGCAAAAAGCTCATTCATTTTGATGTAATCTCCTTTCGGATAGTTCCTCCTCATGTCCTCAGTGCCTCTACTCTCAGGAAGAATATCTTCAATGATATACTCCATCAACAACACACAGTGGTCACTCTTTCCAATTGGTGGTTCATACTCAATTTTTTCAATATCCAACACATTATCTGTGAACACTAGATCAAGTAGTGATGGCTCATCCCCACCCCTGGCCCTTGTTGGTTCCATTACATGTTGGTGTAGGAATTCCCTTGTACGCAATCTAGGAATCTTGCCCCGAATGAGTCCTCACCACTGTGTGGGTCAAGATTTATCCAATCTATCTCTTTATGATTAAAGTCTCCCATAATCAAAATCCTACATTTTTTTTTCCCGTGCCATGTTAACAACTGAGTTTATGACTTCAATAGTACCTATATGACTTTCCTCATAAACTTCAAGCCTATTTTGGTTCCTTGGTGGGTTGTATACAACAGTTATTATAATGCTCTCTGACCCAGTATTTATGCGAGCAACAAGAAATTCCTTGAACTCACTTTCTATAGCCAAGTTTATTTCTTCGACTTGAATCCTTTCACTTATGAGCAGTGCTATCCCTCCACCAGTCCTCTCAGATCTTTCAACCCTTAGTATTCTGAAACCCTTAGGAAAAACTGTGACACTGTTTATGTCCTCACTCAACTTAGTCTCTGTAATTGCTACTATATCTGCCTTACTGCCCAAATGAGAACTAATAGTAACACACTTAAAATAAAAGTCACGAGAACAAACAAACAAACATTTATTTCCATGTTTTCATACAATGGCTATTCTTATACAAAACTAAGAGTACACTTACAAGTAGACATATAATTGAACAAATAAGTGAGCAGCTAATAATAATAATAATAATAATAATAATAATAATAATAATAATAATAATAATAATAATAACAATAATAATAATAATAATAATAATAATGATAATAATAATAATAATAATAATAATAATAATAATAATAATAATAATAATAATAATAATAATAATAATAATAATTATAATTATAATAGTAATACTAAAATTAATGATGATAAAACAGCGATAATAATGATACTAAAGTAGAGCATTAGTAATATATTTCACATTATAATACATGAAAAGGAGATATGAGGTAGTTGGTCATACATGAGTAAAAATACAGTACAGTAGTACAGTAGTACACTCAAGATATAACAGGTATACTAAGTGAACAGAGATGAAGCTTTTGCATAACAAATTAACTGTAGCTACAGTTAAAAGATATAATAACAAAAATCATAATAAAAATGGTGACAATATGGTAAAAAATAAAAGATTAATAATAACACTCGATACAGGATCGTTATTATCGGCATCATCACTATATTTGTACTCCTTACAATGATAAGCTCTTAACATAAAGATAAAAGAAGGCGATATCAATTTACATACAGAATAGTTAGTGTTAAGGGAGATTGCATTAATTCATTAAGTTTGATTAGTGTGTTAGCAGTAACTATTTGTCCAATAGAAAACTATAAATCTTGCCTTTAAAAGCTGTGAAGGAGAATGAATTTTTAAGATGTTCTGGTATATTGTTCCAGAGAGTTGACCCTGTAATAGTAATCATCTCTGTACCTGCATCAGTGTTTGTTCTTTGAATACAGAGATCACTACTCTGTCTTGTGTTGGTCCTTATATCCCTGACTGCTTTGAAATTAAAAAGCCAGTTAGGATAGTGCTGGTTCAAAATTTTGTACACAAAAACTTAAATATCATGGGCGATCTTGTTCTTTGCCCGCAGCCACCCAAGGTTACATTGTAACTCTCAGTTTCCCAGTTAATTTTTGTTTCTACACTGACAGCTATCTTGTCTTTCCTTATAACTATGAATATATTTCAGAAAAGATACGATGTGACAAAGATATAGCAAGTCCGTAAGAGCTATGTCGTGTTAAGAAATTTTAAAACAAAATATAAAGTACCTTATGTTAGGAAAAACTTTGATCTGTTTTGACCAAATGTTTTATGTCTCTGTAAAGTTTTTATTTGTAGATGAAAACTTTTTTTTTTTTACCAAGTTTCTCTTCAGCCACACAGGAATGATTGCAACACAAGCATGGTTTTAAATATTCACTAGAAGATGCGAGTCATCCTAAGGAAATGATTTATATTATGTGTGTAAATATGGAAACACTGAAGACAGTTTGGATGATATTTTCTTTTTGTTATTCCAGTTCACTCTGCAATCAACTCTCATGGATTCATATTTTACCTAATTCTTACGTCTTACAGTAACCTGTAAGCATCACTACTCAAGTAGGAGAACATCTCTAATACTGAGCCATAGTACACCGAACCTAAGAACACCATGTGGTTATTTAATAAGTGAATGAGACATTAAGACGTTTCTTCCATGGGAAATCCAGTGTCTTGAATATATATCAAGACTGTTTATTTCTACGTACATATGAAAGTGTTGTTGTTTAATACTTTTGTTTTTATTGTAGCTTATGTGTATGTCTGCATATATACAAACAGTGTGTATACCTAGAGATTTACATCATATATACACATATATTCGTATGTATAATGTACAGTTCAATTACTTGGGCTAAGTGTAGAAGAGAGAGAGAGAGAGAGAGAGAGAGAGAGAGAGAGAGAGAGAGAGAGAGAGAGAGAGAGAGAGAGAGAGAGAGAGAGAGAGAGAGAGAGAGAGAGAGGCTTTGGCCATTCACCTGTCACTGTACCTGGATAATGCTTATTACCGCTCCTGTGCGAACAAAGAACTGTTATATGTCACAGTGTTTCCACCCTTTTCCCGCCTAATGCGAGAGAACCATAGTTAGCCACTTGTACAAGGGACCCATATATAGCAAGATAGTTTGTGAAACACTCGTGTATACAACGTGTGAAATCGGTCGTGAGTGAGATTTTACTCTCACTTGTTTGTATAAATGTGTGTATGTGTATATGTATGCACGTGTGCATATGAGTACGCATGTATGCATGTACATGAGTCCAGGTGGCAGTGCATGAGTGAGTGGGAGGAGATATATGTGCATATATGTTCAAATGGTGGTATATTATACATGCACATGCATGCATGCACGCTCATGCATGTGTGATTACCTAATTGTGATTACCTAATTGTGTTTACGGGAAAGAGCCCAAAGCTCGTATCTTCCCGTCTCCTGATCAGTTCCATTTTAGACTTAGTGATACTTATCATACCTGTCCTTAAAACTATGGATTGAGATAGCATTAACTACCTCCTCGCTTAGCCAATTCCAATTATCAACTACTCTTACACTGAAAAAGTATTTCCTTACATCCTGCAAAGAAGTTTTCTTACGAAGCTTCAAACTATGACCTCTAGTTCTAGAGCCAGCCATATCGAAATATCGATCCCTATCCACTCTATCATAACCATGAAGGAATTTAAAGACTGTCACCATATCCCCCCTTACTCTTTTAGCTTCGAGTGATGGTAAGTCTAATTCCCTCAGCCTCTCATCATAACTGAGATTGCGTATTTCTGGCACCAGTTTCGTGGCATGTCTTTGAACTTTTTCAAGCTTAGCTATGTGCTTTTTCAAGTGCGGATTCCAAAAGGGGGCTGCATATTCCAGTTTTGGCCTCACATAGGTTACATAAATATTTCTGAACATTTCCTTGTCCATGTGCCTGAAGGCTACTCTTACATTTGATAAGAATGCATATGCTGCCCTTACTATGCCATTTATATGTATTTCTGGAGACAAATCTGCCAGTATGTTTACTCCTAGATCTCTCTCATTTTCTGTCTCTTGAAGTTGTACTCCAGCCACCGAGTAGTCAAGTTTGGGCCTTCTTGCACTTGTACCCATTCTCATTACCTTACATTTTGAAGTATTGAATTTCATTAGCCACTTTTCTGACCACTCATGCAGACTATTTAGATCCTCCTGAAGTTCTCTACCATTGTTCTCGTTTTTTACTTTCTTCACAATCTTTGCATCATCTGCAAACATATTCATGAATGAATTTACACACTCTGGTAGGTCATTTACATATACAAGGAACAAAAGTGGCCCTAAAACTGAACCCTGTGGAACTCCACTACTAACTCTTCTCCATTCAGACACTGAGTGTCTTACTCTAACCCTCTGTTCCCTTCCTTCTAAGTAAGTTTTTATCCATTCCAAAACATTTCCACCTATTCTAGCCATTGAGTGCAGCTTCCTA
Organism: Halocaridina rubra; assembly: GCA_037179515.1. Lineage (NCBI taxonomy): Eukaryota > Metazoa > Arthropoda > Malacostraca > Decapoda > Atyidae > Halocaridina > Halocaridina rubra. The sequence continues at coordinate 15,050 of JAXCGZ010023345.1, forward strand.
ATAAGTCTCCCATGTGGAACAGTGTCAAACGCTTTCTGGAAGTCTAGGAATATGCAATCTGCCCAGCCCTCTCTTTCCTGTAAGATTTGGCTTACCTCATCATAAAATTCTAATAAGTTTGTTACTGTTGATCTACCTTCTCTGAAGCCCTGTTGCCTCACTGACAAAAAGTTGAAGGATTCCAAGTGAAGAGAGATATGTTTCCTTAGTAGTTTCTCCATAACTTTGCAAACTATGCTGGTCAAGGAAACTGGTCTATAGTTCAGAGCCGTATCCCTCCTTCCCTTTTTGAAGATAGGTATCACATTTGCTTGTTTCCAGCATCTTGGAATCTCCCCCGACTCCAGTGACTCCTTAAATATGATACTTAGTGCCACTGATATTGTGTTTGCGCATTTTTTAAGCACATGAGGGCATATGTCATCAGGACCTGTAGCTTTATGAACATCTAAATCCATCAGCGCTTTGCATACCTCTGTGGCTGTAAGGTTGATGTTCTCTAATACCGGCCCTTGAGCTTCTATCACTGCAATCTGAGGGGGTGGGGTATTTTCTACTGTAAATACTGACTGAAACTCCTTGTTCAATTCTTTGCAGATCTCTTCATCCGTCTCAGTGATGCTTCCATCCGCTCTCTTTAGCCTTAAAACCTGTTCTTTTACCTTCAGTTTTCCTCTGATAAAGCTGTGGAAAAGCTTGGGATTTTCTTTAGCCTTCCTGGTGATGTCCCTCTCATAATCTCTCTCTGCCTCTCTCCTTTTACTTAGGTAGTCATTTCTTGCTCTTTTGTAGGCTTGCCAGGCATTTATGTTTTTTCTCCTCCTATACCTTTTCCAGCATTTGTCTCTCCACTCCTTAGCTCTTTTACACCCATTATCGAACCATTTCTCTCTGGCATGAATTACACCTACTTTGGTGACAGGTATGCAGCAATCTACTATCTTCCCATATTTCTCACAAAAGATGTCATACATTTCTTGTACAGATTTGTTGTAAAATAAGGTTCTCCAGTCAATAACTGCAAAAAGCTCATTCATTTTGATGTAATCTCCTTTCCGATAGTTCCTCCTCATGTCCTCAGTGCCTCTACTCTCAGGAAGAATATCTTCAATGATATACTCCATCAACAACACACAGTGGTCACTCTTTCCAATTGGTGGTTCATACTCAATATTTTCAATATCCAACACATTATCTGTGAACACTAGATCAAGTAGTGATGGCTCATCCCCACCCCTGGCCCTTGTTGGTTCCATTACATGTTGGTGTAGGAAATTCCCTTGTACGCAATCTAGGAATCTTGCCCCGAATGAGTCCTCACCACTGTGTGGGTCAAGATTTATCCAATCTATCTCTTTATGATTAAAGTCTCCCATAATCAGAATCCTACACTTTTTTTCCCGTGCCATGTTAACAACTGAGTTTATGACTTCAATAGTACCTATATGACTTTCCTCATAAACTTCAAGCCTATTTTGGTTCCTTGGTGGGTTGTATACAACAGTTATTATAATGCTCTCTGACCCAGTATTTATGCGAGCAACAAGAAATTCCTTGAACTCACTTTCTATAGCCAAGTTTATTTCTTCAACTTCAATCCTCTCACTTATGAGCAGTGCTATCCCTCCACCAGTCCTCTCAGATCTTTCAACCCTTAGTATTCTGAAGCTCTTAGGAAAAACTGTGACACTGTTTTTGTCCTCACTCAACTTAGTCTCTGTAATTGCTACTATATCTGCCTTACTGTTGTGAATCCTATCTTTTAATTCTACTGCCTTACCAGCTAATCCATCAGCATTTGTGTATAACAATCTTAATGAGGCCCCATCCCCTGATCTTCTGTCATTATCTTCTTTATCTCCCCTTTGTCTGGAAGTACTCTGTAACAAAAAATTTTCTTCTCTTCTTCATTTCTTTCACCATTTAACCTTCTTGCCTCTTGCAACAAGTTTTTGATCATTCCCATCTCTTCCTGTGTTCTGCATCGTCTAATGAACACTTCTTTGCATTCTTGAAGGTCTTTTAAGACTTTTTTTTCTCAACAATATTTCCCTACATGTTTTCCCTCTCTCAAAGGTTACTTTTGTTGGTCTCGGCTTTCCTTCCCTCGAATATTTACCTAGTTGGTGTATGTTTACAATATCCTCAGGACCACATACTACTCCAAGCTTTCTTATCAGGTCTACAACCGTAGCTTTATTTTCTTCAAGTCTCCCCTGCCATGTTGGCTCCTGGGATGTGTGGAGTGGTGAAACGTTCGTCGTCTCGGGGCCTGGTACTGCCATGTCTCTGAGCTCTCAATGCTCAGACTGTTTTTTTTCAGCCTTTCCATTTCCCTCAGATGGCGATGATGTGATTACCTAATTGTGTTTACGGGAAAGAACCCAAAGCTCGTATCTTCCCGTCTCCTGATCGCTTCCATTTTATACTTAGTGATACTTATCATACCTGTCCTTAAAACTATGGATTGAGATAGCATTAACTACCTCCTCGCTTAGCCAATTCCAATTATCAACTACTCTTACACTGAAAAAGTATTCCCTTACATCCTGCAAAGCAAGTTTTCTTACGAAGCTTCAAACTATGACCTCTAGTTCTAGAGCCAGCCATATCAAAATATCGATCCCTATCCACTCTATCATAACCATGAAGGAATTTAAAGACTGTCACCATATCCCCCCCTCAATCTTCTAGCTTCGAGTGATGGTAAGTCTAATTCCCTCAGCCTCTCATCATAACCGAGATTGCGTATTTCTGGCACCAGTTTCGTGGCATGTCTTTGAACTTTTTCAAGCTTAGCTATGTGCTTTTTCAAGTGCGGATTCCAAAAGGGGGCTGCATATTCGAGTTTTGGCCTCACATAGGGTACATAAAATTTCTGAACATTTCCTTGTCCATGTGCCTGAAGGCTACTCTTACATTTGATAAGAATGCATATGCTGCCCTTACTATGCCATTTATATGTATTTCTGGAGACAAATCTGCCAGTATGTTTACTCCTAGATCTCTCTCATTTTCTGTCTCTTGAAGTTGTACTCCAGCCACCGAGTAGTCAAGCTTGGGCCTTCTTGCACTTGTACCCATTCTCATTACCTTACATTTTGAAGTATTGAATTTCATTAGCCACTTTTCTGACCACTCATGCAGATTATTTAGATCCTCCTGAAGTTCTCTACCATTGTTCTCGTTTTTTACTTTCTTCACAATCTTTGCATCATCTGCAAACATATTCATGAATGAATTTACAGACTCTGGTAGGTCATTTACATATACAAGGAACAAAAGTGGCCCTAAAACTGAACCCTGTGGAACTCCACTACTAACTCTTCTCCATTCAGACACTGAGTGTCTTACTCTAACCCTCTGTTCCCTTCCTTCTAAGTAAGTTTTTATCCATTCCAAAACATTTCCACCTATTCTAGCCATTGATTGCAGCTTCCTAATAAGTCTCCCATGTGGAACAGTGTCAAACGCTTTTTGGAAGTCTAGGAATATGCAATCTGCCCAGCCCTCTCTTTCCTGTAAGATTCGGCTTACCTCATCATAAATTTCTAATAAGTTTGTTACTGTTGATCTACCTTCTCTGAAGCCATGTTGCCTCACTGACAAAAAGTTGAAGGATTCCAAGTGAAGAGAGATATGTTTCCTTAGTAGTTTCTCCATAACTTTGCAAACTATACCTTTTTGAAGATAGGTATCACATTTGCTTGTTTCCAGCATCTTGGAATCTCCCCTGACTCCAGTGACTTTTTAAATATGATACTTAGTGCCACTGATATTGAGTTTGCGCATTTTTTAAGCACATGAGGGGATATGTCATCAGGACCTGTAGCTTTATGAACATCTAAATCCATCAGCGCTTTGCATACCTCTGTGGCTGTAAGGTTGATGTTCTCTAATACCGGCCCTTGAGCTTCTATCACTTCAATCTGAGGGGGTGGGGTATTTTCTACTGTAAATACTGACTGAAACTCCTTGTTCAATTCTTTGCAGATCTCTTCATCCGTCTCAGTGATGCTTCCATCCTCTCTCTTTAGCCTTAAAACCTGTTCTTTTACCTTCAGTTTTCCTCTGATAAAGCTGTGGAAAAGCTTGGGATTTTCTTTAGCCTTCCTGGTGATGTCCCTCTCATAGTCTCTCTCTGCCTCTCTCCTTTTACTTAGGTAGTCATTTCTTGCTCTTTTGTAGGTTTGCCAGGCATTTATGTTTTTTCTCCTCCTATGCCTTTTCCAGCATTTGTCTCTCCACTCCTTGGCTCTTTTACACCCATTATCGAACCATTTCTCTCTGGCATGAATTACACCTACTTTGGTGACAGGTATGCAGCAATCTACTATCTTCCCATATTTCTCACAAAAGATGTCATACATTTTTTGTACAGATTTGTTGTAAAATAAGGTTCTCCAGTCAAGAACTGCAAAAAGCTCATTCATTTTGATGTAATCTCCTTTCGGATAGTTCCTCCTCATGTCCTTAGTGCCTCTACTCTCAGGAAGAATATCTTCAATGATATACTCCATCACAAACACACAGTGGTCACTCTTTCCAATTGGTGGTACATACTCAATTTTTTCAATATCCAACACATTATCTGTGAACACTAGATCAAGTAGTGATGGCTCATCCCCACCCCTGGCCCTTGTTGGTTCCATTACATGTTGGTGTAGGAAATTCCCTTGTACGCAATCTAGGAATCTTGCCCTGAATGAGTCCTCACCACTGTGTGGGTCAAGATTTATCCAATCTATTTCTTTATGATTAAAGTCTCCCATAATCAAAATCCTACATTTTTTTTCCCGTGCCATGTTAGCAACTGAGTTTATGACTTCAATAGTACCTATATGACTTTCCTCATAAACTTCAAGCCTATTTTGGTTCCTTGGTGGGTTGTATACAACAGTTATTATAATGCTCTCTGACCCAGTATTTATGCGAGCAACAAGAAATTCCTTGAACTCACTTTCTATAGCCAAGTTTATTTCTTCAACTTGAATCCTTTCACTTATGAGCAGTGCTATCCCTCCACCAGTCCTCTCAGATCTTTCAACCCTTAGTATTCTGAAGCCCTTAGGAAAAACTGTGATACTGTTTATGTCCTCACTCAACTCAACTCTCTCTCTCTCTCTCTCTCTCTCTCTCTCTCTCTCTCTCTCTCTCTCTCTCTCTCTCTCTCTCTCTCTCTCTCTCTCTCTCTCTCTCTCTCTCTCTCTCTCTCTCTCCTAGATATGTATGATTATGAAGCCCCAGTGGCATTTCTATTGCTCATCTAATTAGTTATTTATTTACGAGTATATGCATGAGTATATTTAGATACATGTACTTACCTAATTGTACTTACCTAATTGTGTTTACGGGAAAGAACCCAAAGCTCGTATCTTCCCGTCTCCTGATCGCTTCCATTTTATACTTAGTGATACTTATCATACCTGTCCTTAAAACTATGGATTGAGATAGCATTAACTACCTCCTCGCTTAGCCAATTCCAATTATCAACTACTCTTACACTGAAAAAGTATTCCCTTACATCCTGCAAAGAAGTTTTCTTACGAAGCTTCAAACTATGACCTCTAGTTCTAGAGCCAGCCATATCATCATATCGATCCCTATCCACTCTATCATAACCATGAAGGAATTTAAAGACTGTCACCATATCCCCCCTCAATCTTCTAGCTTCGAGTGATGGTAAGTCTAATTCCCTCAGCCTCTCATCGTAACTGAGATTGTGTATTTCTGGCACCAGTTTCGTGGCATGTCTTTGAGCTTTTTCAAGCTTAGCTATGTGCTTTTTCAAGAGTGGATTCCAAAAGGGGGCTGCATATTCGAGTCTTGGCCTCACATAGGTTACATATACTGTATATTTCTGAACATTTCCTTGTCCATGTGCCTGAAGGCTACCCTTACATTTGATAAGAATGCATATGCTGCCCTTACTATGCCATTTATATGTATTTCTGGAGACAAATCTGCCAGTACGTTTACTCCTATTTCTCTCTCATTTTCTGTCTCTTGAAGTTGTACTCCAGCCACCGAGTAATCAAGCTTGGGCCTTCTTGACTTGTACCCATTCTCATTACCTTACATTTTGAAGTATTGAATTTCATTAGCCACTTTTTTGCCCACTCATGCAGACTATTTAGATCCTCCTGAAGTTCTCTACCATTGTTCTCGTTTTTTACTTTCTTCACAATCTTTGCATCATCTGCAAACATATTCATGAATGAATTTACAGACTCTGGTAGGTCATTTACATATACAAGGAACAAAAGTGGCCCTAAAACCGAACCCTATGGAACTCCACTACTAACTCTTCTCCATTCAGACACTGAGTGTCTTACTCTAACCCTCTGTTCCCTTCCTTCTAAGTAAGTTTTTATCCATTCCAAAACATTTCCACCTATTCTAGCCATTGCTTGCAGCTTCCTAATAAGTCTCCCATGTGGAACAGTGTCAAACGCTTTCTGGAAGTCTAGGAATATGCAATCTGCCCAGCCCTCTCTTTCCTGTAAGATTCGGCTTACCTCATCATAAAATTCTAATAAGTTTGTTACTGTTGATCTACCTTCTCTGAAGTCATGTTGCCTCACTGACAAATTGTTGAAGGATTCCAAGTGAATAGAGATATATTTCCTTAGTAGTTTCTCCATAACTTTGCAAACTATGCTGGTCAAGGAAACTAGTCTATAGTTCAGAGCCATATCCCTCCTTCCCTTTTTGAAGATAGGTATCACATTTGCTTGTTTCCAGCATCTTGGAATCTCCCCTGACTCCAGTGACTTTTTAAATATGATACTTAGTGCCACTGATAATGAGTTTGCGCATTTTTTAAGTACATTAGGGGATATGTCATCAGGACCTGTAGCTTTATGAACATCTAAATCCATCAGCGCTTTGCATACCCCTGTGGCTGTAAGGTTGATGTTCTCTAATACCGGCCCTTGAGCTTCTAGCTCTGCAATATGAGGGGGTAGGGTATTTTCTACTGTAAATACTGACTGAAACTCCTCGTTCAATTTTTTGCAGATCTATTCATCCGTCTCAGTGATGCTTCCATCCTCTCTCTTTAGCCTTAAAACCTGTTCTTTTACCTTCAGTTTTCCTCTGATAAAGCTGTGGAAAAGTTTGGGATTTTCTTTAGCCTTCCTGTTGATGTCCCTCTCATAGTCTCTCTCTGCCTCTCTCCTTTTACTTAGGTAGTCATTTCTTGCTCTTTTGTAGGTTTGCCAGGCATTTATGTTTTTTCTCCTCCTATGCCTTTTCCAGCATTTGTCTCTCCACTCCTTAGCTCTTTTACACTCATTATCGAACCATTTCTTTCTGGCATGAATTACACCTACTTTGGTGAAAGGTATGCAGCAATCTACTATCTTCCCATATTTCTCACAAAAGATGTCATACATTTATTGTACAGATTTGTTGTAAAATAAGGTTCTCCAGTCAATAACTTCTAAAAGCTAATTCATTTTGATGTAATCTCCTTTCAGATAGTTCCTCCTCCTGTCCTCAGTGCCTCTACTGTCATGCAGAATATCTTCAATGATATACTCCATCAACAACACACAGTGGTCACTCTTTCCAATTGGTGGTTCATACTCAATTTTTTCAATATTCAACACATTATCTGTGAATACTAGATCAAGTAGTGATGGCTCATCCCCACCCCTGGCCCTCGTTGGTTCCATTACATGTTGGTGTAGGATATTCCCTTGTATGCAATCGAGGAAGCTTGCCCCGAATGAGTCCTCACCCCTGTGTGGGTCAAGATTTATCCAATCTATCTCTTTATGATTAAAATCTCCCATAATCAAAATCCTACATTTTCTCTCCCATGCCATGTTAACAACTGAGTTTATGACTTCAACAGTACCAATATGACTTTCCTTATAAACTTCTAGCCTTTTCTGGTTCCTTGGTGGGTTATATACAACAGTATTTATGCGAGCAGCAAGAAATTCCTTGAACTCACTTTCTATAGCCAAGTTTATTTCTTCAACTTGAATCCTTTCACTTATGAGCAGTGCTATCCCTCCACCAGTCCTCTCAGATCTTTCAACCCTTAATATTCTGAAGCCCTTAGGAAAAACTGTGACACTGTTTATGTCCTCACTCAACTTAGTCTTTGTAATTGCTACTATATTGGCCTTACTGTTGTGAATCCTATCTTTTAATTCTACTGCCTTACCAACTAATCCATAAGCATTTGTGTATAACAATCTTAATGAGGCCCCATTCCCTGATCTTCTGTCATTATCTTCTTTATCTCCCCTTTGTCTGGAAGAACTTTGAAATGAAAATTTTTCTTCTCTTCTTCATTCCTTCCCTCATTTATCCTTCTTGCCTCTTGCAACAAGTTTTTGATCTTTCCCATCTCTTCCTGTGTTCTGTATCGTCTAATGAACACTTCTTTGAATTCTTGAAGGTCTTTTAAACTCTTTATTCTCAACAATATTTCCCTACATGTTTCCCCTCTCTCAAAGGCTACTTTTGTTGGTCTCGAATATTTGCCTAGTTGTTGTATGTTTACAAGATCCTCAGGACCACAAGCTACTCCAAGCTTTCTTATCAGGTCTACAACCCTACTTTATTTTCTTCAAGTCTCCCATACCATGATGGCTCCTCGGATTCGCTTATGCCTGAGATTACCACTGTCTTCTCTTTATCAAGTGCCTGTTTGATGAGTGGGTTTGCCCTTTCCATCACAACGTCTTTCATTTTTTCGATTACTGTCTCTATATAGTCAACTGTTTGCATGTTTTCCAGTGCCACCACCTTTACAGCCTCTTTTACTGCCACATTTTGTAGGTTTATTCTGAAGGAAAATTCGAATTTAGTGCATCAGCAAAGGAAGTTTGCATGTCATCATTTTCCATATTCAGCTCCTGGAACTCTTTTCTAAACTGTTCAATGTTTTCCTTAATCTGGACATTCCAAGCTGCAATCTCATCTCTCTCCGAAGAAAGCAGTGAACTAACATCTAATTCATTTAGGTTGTCATTTAGCTGTTTGTTTTTATCTTTTTGTTTAGAAATTCTAGTTTCTAGTTCACTCTTTTCCCCTTCCAACTTCTTTATTTTTTTTCTAGTTCCTTTTTCTCCTGCCCTTGTGCTTTATGTGCTTCCTCCAAACATCTTATTTCCTCTCTGAGTGTTTCATTCTTTTTCATTTATCTATCTATATTCCGAATTTTATCATCAAGGCTTATAACCATTGCCTCTAAATCCTTGATTTTCTGTTTTAGTCTCCTAATTGCTACCCCTCATCCCAACCCATGGGTGGGAGAGGTTTGGGACAGAGATGGCCTCATTTTTATGTTCTCCCTCTCACAGAATATAGAAAGAAGAAGAGAAAGAGAAAAAAAGAGAGAAAAACTTTTATTTCAGCTTCACACAGAATTTTTATATCTCCATATAAGTGCTATTTAGTAACTCAATTTATCTCTTTTCTGGTAACACACATCTTAACTTAAAAATTTGACTATGGTAATTTGAGGATAAAAAGAAAAAGAGAAAAAAATGCAACCAAAACAAAGTCAAACCTGAAGGAAAATTCAAATTTGTGTCTGAGGAGGCACCCACATGTTTCTACTATATATTCTTCTTAACTGATAAACTCACTTGCTAACCAAGATATGTTATCACATATGTATATGTATATGTATATGTATATGTACCTACTTATTACTGTAATCTGAAAATTGTTATACTATACCTGCTTCAAATTGTCTATAGTGGTTCTGTGGTAAAGTGGATATTTAACTTAAATGATAACACTCAACAAGGGCTATTGAAAATTATTATTACAAATATTACTCTTAATAAATATTTGCAGAGTGCTATTCTGCCATTAATAAATGTAAACTATAATATATTACTCTTAACTAATAATTGCAGAGTGCTCTTCTGCCATCAATCAATTGTTGCACTATATTCTATTCTAAACTACTTGCTACACTATATTCTATTCTAAACTACTTGCTATGATATTTAAAATGAATTGCAAATTCTATTGATATTGATTTCTACATAACCAAATATAGCTTGTAATGCTTAACAACTGAAATATCACTGAGAGTGCCCATGTGAACATGTCCCCATGTACAGTTATTTAATAAATAAATTTCCGAAGATAGTAGCTACCGTGATTCTTGATGGTGCATATAAAGTTAAGCAACAACTAATTAACTGGTTGATCCAGTGAAGTCCAACAGGACACTCTGAAGTTTAGCAGGTCACTCATGTCGAAGAAAGCGCATTAGTGATACATGGACTATGAAGTCATTCGAGCTTGATCGCGAGTCCCGTTATTGAGTGCCGCTGTTGATTGTCAAGACTTACCGACGTTTCGTACATACAGCGTTTCGTATATAAACAAAACGAGGTTTTGTACAATAATAAACGAGGTTTCGTGCAATAGAAAGCGAGATTTCGTACAATAGAAAAGTTCAATAAATTTAAATTTTACTTAGGAAATAAAACGCCACGATATTATTAGCTGTTTATAAAAAAAAAAACTCCATTTTAGTATGTCATGTGATTTTTCGCATAAATTATGTTAACTACTGGTCAGACCAGCTTGATTTTCTGATGTGTTTCGATGTGGAAAAATGGAGGTGCTGTTGGGCACTTCGGCATATATTTTGGCAGTAAAGTGCGATTTAGTTTGTCTGATAATTAACACAGGAGATCTAAAGATTTTGATACCTTTGATGTGAAAGATTAAGGGCCATTTATTTAGCAATTAACCTCACTATATATTAATCCTAACCTAACCTAACCTAACCTAACGATAAGTTTTTGTAAATAATTATGTAAATAATTATGTTTATATGTATATTTTAAAATAAGATAACTTTTTATTTAATATTTGAGTTTGGATTTTTTTTCTTTTAACGTTTTGGGAACAATTAAAAAAAAATCTATGTAATAAACCTCGTCTGATTTTATATACGAAACGTCGTTCTCTGTACGAAACCTTGTTTTTATTTTTATGTACGAAATGCCTATGTAAGAAACCTCGTGTCCCTGGTTGTCGACATCTGGGCTTCAAGATAGATAAGTACAGAAATTGCACATTTCTAACAATGTTCATTACTATGTGTGAGAGTCCAAATGAGCCCATATTAGTAGAACATTCATAAGAAGAATATGTTAGAAAATTTATTACACTGAATGAGGAAGTTTTAATCTAAGGTAGGGGTTCTCAAATTTGTTGATATTGACCCCCAGGAGTCGATAGGACCATCCAAGGAATCGATGAGTAGCCAGGGGGTCGAAATGGGGTCGAAAGGGGGGAGTTTGAAATTCTCGATAATAATTTGTAAAAATTGGAAGAATATCAGACACTATTAGATTAAAAAATTACATTAATTTCAGACAATGGGTCAAATTATTTCTGTAAATCTGCAGAAATTTTAGCAGTGCTGGCAACACTACCTTCAACCAACCTCTCCTTCTTAGCATCTCTCACAGCTCTACTGTCTGTTCTATTGTCCATCTAGGATGCATTCCTGTCTCTGTCCCATTCTTTTAGCCAAGAAACTGTGGTGAGCTGCATGATACCATGAAAGTATGCATCAGGGCAATTAACAAAATCAAAGCACATCCAATTAACTCACGACTGTTTGCACTGCTGTGCAAAGAGAATGATGACATGTTCAACCAATTACTCCCTCACACTGAGGTAAGGTGGCTGTCTAGGGGTCACAGTTTGCAAAGACTTGTTGACTTGTACAACTCAACTGTTCAGTTACTGGCAGACGTGGACTCATCTCTTTGTGGAGAGTTGAAAAAATGCAAAAATGCCCTATTCTACTTGGCAGGCCTCTATTCTAAATATAATGTGATGCAAAAATGCCTGTAGGGTAAAGATGTTACCATCATTCAGGCCAGGACAGTTCTACTGGGATTCCAACGCAAGCTAAGCGTGTATAGAGCTTCACTAGCAAGTAGAGATTTTCAATATTTTATAAATTTTGAGCAGATACAAAGTGAAAGCATTTCTGATGATGACCTAGAAATATACATGACTCATTTGGAGAATTTAATTGAAGACTTTAATGTGCGTTTTGAAGACCTGGTGAAAATGAAAGTGCCTGAATGGATCCTAATATGTTTTATGTTGAAATAGGGATTGCAGACATTGCCTTACACCTGGAGGAAGAATTAATTGACATGACTGTGAACCTGGAAGCAAGTGACATGTTCAGAAGAAAAGGCCTTCGTGAATTTTGGATCAATGAGAACAATGTTGCTAAATATTGTTACAACCCCAAACAAGCTTGTTAACCCTTTTAACTACAAATACCGCTGCTCAACCAATCAGCGTTCACTTCACCTCGAAGAGCCAATCATAATGAAGTTTCTGGCCTTACCCTCGACCCTACTTCAGCTGACCGTTTTAGCCCAATTACCTCCCCTCTGTCTGAGGCTTTAAAAACCCGGTTAGGAAGACCGGTGAGAGAGTACAGTTTCAGTCCAGCGATTGTCACGACATATCAGGAGTACATTCCCCGGACCGGCCTTTTCATTTCTTCCACCTGGAGCTCCTTGTTTTTTGTATTGTATATTCTTTATTGTGTATTAGTTTATTGCTCTCCTCCCAGGTTCCATTTCACTTTTGATGTCAGTTAAAAGTTATAGTAATTATCATTATTAATTCCTTGTTGGTTTTTGTCTGGTTTTGTTAATCTGTTGGTTTATATTAATCATTAAGGTGTTTAGGTCTGTTTTTGTTAATCTGTTGGTTTATATTAATTATTAAGGTGTTTAGGTCTGTTTTTGTTAATATGTAGGATTGTATTAAGGTTATGTATTTATGTTTGTTTTGTTAATCTGTAGGTTTGTGAAATCTCAGATTATAATTCCTATTGTGTTAGGTGAAATTGATATTACTATTTATCCATTGCCACATGGTCATATATTAGTCCTTGGTCTCGGTAATGAAAAACTTGAATTTGGTATTTACCAGTCAGACCTGGGTGTATTGGCGACCTCGCCAGGATTTTTGCTCAAAGTAAAGTAGTTTATATTAACTTCTCCCTTGTTCCCGTATTGCTATAACAATTGCATTATGATTTCAGAAAAGTGAACAGTGAATTCTTGAGTTTTTTTTTAAACAAATTTTGTGTGTGTGTAATTATTGTCTGTGTCTTTTGTTATAAGAAGTAAAAATTTAAATAACCGAAACAAGTGTGAGATGATCGTTGGTCATTAGTGTATACTCATTATCTTGAGTGGTAGCCGCAAAAGTTAACACTAATTTGAACGTAGGGTGACGGTAGTTCTCTATACTTTCTTCCAAGACTCGTTAACTTTGTTAACTTAATTAATCTCATGAATCAGTATTGAATGACTCGTTAGGTTTTTTTCAAGAATCGTCAGTTAAATTTTTAGGAGTATCTTATATTTTCAAGTCTCTTTATTCAAGTATCAATATTCAATATACTCTCACAAGTATCCAAGTTTCAAAGTACTCTGCTCAAGTACCGGGATATGTATAATCCCATCACTCATGCTAGTTTCTAGTATATCTACCTAAAGAGTCGTTAATACTCTAGTGTCGAAGTATTTGGGTATAGTAAAGCATAGATTCCGAGGTCGTGCTTGGCTATCGCTACTGTATTTTCCCAGAGCTTCCTCGCTTCATTTTTCTTAAAGTTTTGATTAATAATTGTCATGACTAGTAAAGAATCTGATATATCATTTTTCTCGAAGCATCCCTCTTGGGATCAAGTAAGTGATATCAGAAAGGCCAATTGGTTAAAGATTGCTGAACATTATAAAATTGGTCTTCCAACTCACCCCTCAAAGGTGACTAAGGAAAAAGTTAAGGAACTTGTTTTGAAACGTTTAATAACACAAGGTGTTCTTGAAGTAGTTGCTGAATATGTTTCATTACCTGAGGATAACGAGGAAGATTCTGATCCAGACGAGATTCATAAGTCAAAGGAAATTGAAGGAACTCGTATTGATAATGCTACTCCGATAGCTGACACCTTTTCTTCGCTCGAGTTAGAGAAATATAGATTAGAACTTCAGTATAAAAGGGATGTTGAAACGAGAAAAATGGAATTAGAAGTAGAAACGAGAAAAATTAAAGTAGAAAAGAGAAAATGGAAGTAGAAAGAGAATTAAAATTAAAAGAGTTGGAACAGGTTGGTAAGCATAGGGACATAGAACTATCTATAAAGGAGAAAGAGGTATCTTTCAACTTTTCCACAGTTTCTTCTATGGTACCAATATTTGATGAAGGAGGCATTGATGGGTCCTTTAAATTGTTTGAGAAAATCGCTAATATACAGAAGTGGCCAAAAGACGAGTGGATGAACATTGTAGGTCCTAAATTATCAGGAAAGTCTCTGAGAGTCTATAGGAGTTTGGATGAAACGGAAGACTATGATTTTGTTAAAACTCAAATGCTTCATGAGCATGCAATCACATCCAAAGGATATAAGCAGATATTTAGGAATATGACTAAAGCTAAGTATCAAACCTATGTGGAATTTTCCACCGAGAAAATAGGACAGTTCAAAAAGTGGTTAGAATCCTTAAATGTCACTACATATTCCGAACTCGTGAATGTAATAGTCTTGGAGGAATGGAAGAATAAAATACCATTTCCTATACTTAAACATGTAGAGGAGAGCAATATAACAGAGCTTCTTCAGGTGGCAGAAATGGCAGATGCTCAGGCTTTACGGTTGGAATCCTGGAATGTGCATGAGGTGGATCATGGTGTTCTTTGTAAAATCTACCTCTCGTGATCCCCGAAGTAGATTGAGTGATGGGAAGAGAGACAATAAGTCAAATTCAAACCAGCTAGTTTGTGCTTATTGCAAGAAAGTAGAACATACCATAGCACAGTGTAAACATCCAGGGTGTCAGGTTTCAAAGAAGGGTTTTACTGCTACAAATTCCAATACTAAACCTGTTGCTTCTAATTCTTGCTCCTCTCAGACCAGTATGCTCAATGCATTTACTTTCACGGGTCATGTCACGCTTAGCCCGAAGGGTCGGGCATTCCCCAAAACTATTCTTAGAGATACTGGGGCTGTTCAGTCCATTTCAGTCCATGATGCTACTCCTAATGTGAGTCATAAGTTAACAGGAGGGAAGGTTCTACGGTGTGATTTAAAATCTCATATGTCATATCCTCTTGCACGAGTTTATCTAGTGCCCACTGTTCAAGTCAAATGTAAAAGTAGCTGTCAAATATGGTAAATTGCCTGTTCAAGGCGTTCAGCTATTATTGGGAAATGATCTCGCTGGAACTCTTACAGTACCTAATATTACTACTGTTGATAATCCTCTTCCAAGAGTTCTTGATGAATCCCCTGATCTTTTTCCTTCTTGTGCAGTAACAAGGGCTCAAGCTAAACTTGCTGTGTCTAAATCATCTAATACATTGTCATCCTTGCCTTCCCCTAAAGTTCAGGAGGATCTCCTGAACTACCCATTGTCTAAAGAAGAACTAATACAAGCAAAGAATTCTGATCCTTCATTGGCAGTGATGTGACATATTGCTGTAGATCATAATGATCTTGATACATTGCCTGTTTTCTATTATAGTGATGGTGTTCTTATGAGAGCATATCGACCCCCTTCTCTGTCTAAAAAGGATTCATGGTCTGAGACTCACCAAGTAGTACTTCCAACTTCAGTACGACATTCTGATTTGAAAATGGCACATGATGGTTATGCTAGGCATTTGGGTATTAAGAAGACATATAAAAAGTAACTGTGACATTTCTATTGGCCTGGAATTATGAAGGATGTCACTCAATTCATTAAAACTTGCGACATTTGTCAACTCACTGGAAACGTTAATCAGCCTATTCCCCCTGCCCCTCTTTTTTCCATTCCAGTTGTTCATGAACCTTTCGAGAAAATTGTTATAGACTGTGTCGGGCCTCTCTCTAAGACTAAGAAAGATAATGAGTACTTATTTACTTTTATGGACTCTGCCACTAGATATCCAGATGCTTTTCCTCTAAAAAATATCACTGCTAAGTCCGTTCTGAAACCACTTTTGAGTATGTCTACCTCCAAAGGCATCCCAAAAGAAATTCAGTCTGATCAGAGTACAAATTTTACAAGTCAAACTTTTCAACAGGTCTTGGTCGAATTGGGAGTTACCCATGTAACTTCATATGCCTATCACCCATAGTCTCAGGGGTTCTGGAAAGATCTCACCAAACTTTAAAGCAGGTGTTGCGAAAATATTGTTTAGAGAATAGTAACTGTTGGGATGAAGGAATAGATTAGCTACTTTTTTCATATAGAGAATCAATCCAAGAGTCTTTGGGAGTATCCCCTTTTGAACTAGTTTATGGCCAACCTCTTAGGGGACCCTTAATCGTCCTCAAAGAGAAGTAGTTCTCTAAACCATCTGAACCTATTTTAGTCCACAAATACTTGGAAGAACTTCAGAAGAAACTTCATAAAGTAAGAACTTTTGCTCTTGACAATTTAAGTCACAGTCAAGAGAAATCCAAGGACCATTATGATAGGGAAGCCGTTCCTAGAAAGTATGCCCCTGGGGACCAAGTTTTAGTCTTTTTGCCCTCTCCTGGATCTCCCTTAAAAAAAGAAATATTCATGACCATATGCAATTCAGAAAAAGCTGAGTTCTCTATACTATGTCATAGCAACACCTGATCGTAGAAAGAAAACACAGTTGGTTCATGTGAATATACTCAAACCTTACTATTCTTGATCACCACAGGTAGATGTCAGAACTGTTTCTCCTGTTACAGTATGTGTGGCAGACATCAACCCTATGTCTGAGATGGGATTGGATGGAGATGGTTAGAGTAGCCTACCTGTTGACTTACCCTGTAACCAAGGCTCTCTCTCCAACACCAGTATAATACAGAATATTAATGATTATTTTGGTGATCTCCATTCAAACAGTGAGTGGCTTCATTCTTCTCACACTGATGTGGGAGGAAGCGAGGCTCTTGCTTTCTCTATTACTCATGATCTGGAGCACATTATTAAACATCCTACTCGTGTTCCTGATCGTCACGAACAAGCTGCTAACATTCTTGACCTTTTTTTTACTTCTAACCCTTCTAACTACTCTTATTCCGTGCTTTCCCCTCTTGGTAAATCTGACCACTCCATGATCTCTGTCTCTTCCATTTTCGCTCCCCCACCACCAATCCCTCCTACTCAACGCCGCCTTTGGCACTTCGAGCGAACCCTAATATGAAAATTTGCGTAACTATCTCTTTGACTTTCCATGGGATGACTACTGCTTTCGGTCCCGCAACCCTGATCGGGTAGCTGTAAAAGTGGCCGAGATCATGACCGCGGGAATGGAGGCGTACATCCCCTCTTCTACAAAAACTTTCTCTCCCCCTAAACCTTGGTTTGACCGTGCCTGCTCCATGGCTATCCAGGCTAGGAATCAGGCTCACCGATCTTACCAAGCCTCTCCTTCCGATTTAACTCGCTCTGCTTTTATTATAGCTAGGAATCGCTGTACAGCTCAGATTCGAAGGTCTAAGGCTTCCTTTATAAGAAGGAAAGTTGATGACCTTAACTCCTCTCCCACTGACAAATGCTTCTGGTCCTTAGCCAAAAACCTCTCCAAAAACTTCTGTAACTCAAGCTTTCCCCCTCTCATTCGTTCTGATGGTTCTATAGCTTGCTCTCCCACTGACAAAGCCACTCTCTTTGGCTCTCATTTTTCTGCCAACTCTTCTATCAACGATTCCAGCGCACCTGTTCCTCAGTCTTTTCCCCTCTCTAACCCTATGCCCTCCCTTATCCTTTCTTCACGCAAAGTTCATAAGGTTCTTCGCTCACTAAAGACAAACAAGGCATCTGGTCCCGATGGTATCCCTGCAAGGTTCCTTAAGGAGTTTGCAGATGAACTGGCTCCCGTGCTTTGCCGTCTTTTTCGCCTCATTCTGTCAACCAGTATCTATCCTTCATCTTGGAAGCATGCTCTAGTTCAACCTGTTCCTAAGAAGGGTGACCGCTCTATTCCTTCTAACTACCGACCTATTGCTCTAACCTCCTCTATTGCTAAAGTTTTCGAAACTTTGCTCAATGCTCACTTCTTGAAACGCCTTGAATCTAACTCACTTATCTCCGATCACCAGTACGGCTTCCGCAAGGCAAGATCCACTGGTGATCTCCTGTCCTATCTTACTCATGTATGGTCATCTTCTCTGAGGAACTATGGGGAATCCTTTGTCGTCGCCCTTGATATCTCTAAGGCTTTTGACAGAGTCTGGCACAAGGCTCTGTTGGCCAAACTCCCTGCCTACGGCTTTACCCCTTCTTTCTGTTCTCTGATTTCCAGTTTTCTCACTGACCGTTCTATATCTGTAGTTGTTGATGGCGCGACATCTAGCCCTTTCTCTGTGTCCAGTGGTGTTCCACAGGGCTCTGTTCTTTCACCTACTCTCTTCCTTCTCTTCATCAATGATCTTCTACAGTCCCCATCTTCCTCTCTTCTTCATGCCTTTGCCGATGATTCTACCCTTCACTTTTCCTCTGCCTTTTCTTCACAACCTTCATCTGTTACTCGTAATCAATCTCGTATCACTCTTTCTTCTACTCTTAACTCCGATTTGCAGAGAGTATCTGAATGGGGCACTCAAAATTTAGTTAAATTCAATGCCTCCAAGACACAGTTTCTGGCTATCTCTTTATCTCCTTCTCCTCCTGATAACCCTATTGTCTTCGAAACTAATGAAATTTACCCTCTTAACTCTATCAATATATTAGGAATCCATATAGCCTCTAACTTGTCATGGAGGAATCACATAATCCAAATTTCTAAATCTTCATCCAAAAAATTGGGGGTTTTGTTTCGTTTTCGTTATTACTTTTCCTCATTGCAGTTACTTAAAATTTACAAAGATCTTATCCGCCCCTGCTTAGAATACTGCTCACACATCTGGGGTGCTTCTTCCTTTACTTATCTTCTTGATAGGGTTCAATCTAAGGCAGTCAGACTCATTAATGATCCTTCTCTTACTTCTAACCTGGATTCTCTCTCTCTTCGCCGTAAGCTATCTTCCCTTTCGCTTTTCTATCGCTACTACTTCCATCGCTGCTCTGATGAGTTGGCGAGTTGCATCCCTCCTCCACTGCCGAGGCCGCGTAACACTCGCCAAGCGGCCTCATCTCACAGGTACTGTGTGGAGATTTGTAGCTCGCGGATTGGTCGGTGCAGCGACTGCTTCTTCCCATCTACCTCCAGACTCTGGAACTCTCTTCCTCCTTCTGTCTTTCCTAATTCTTATGACCTTTCATCCTTCAAAAAGCAGATCTATCGTCATCTCAGAGCCTAGTCCTCCATATTTCTGGGTCCTCTTTACTTTGACTGTTTTTTCTGTCTGTCGTTTTCCTTTGTGTGACATTACCTCATCTCTGCCTTGCCCTTAACTTTTTCTTTTCCTTCGTCTTGGTATTTTCTCGTGCCCGGGCCTTTGTTGATGAGGGCAGTTTCTGCCTATCCCGGTGTCACACTCTTAAAAAAAAAAAAAAAAAAAAAAAAAAAAAAAAAATCAGAAATCAGACTTGGCTCAGCTGCTGCATCAGTTTCCCTCTGTTATTTCTGATTCTCCAGGATTGTGTAATTATATCCAACATGACATAAAGTTGATTAGTTCATGTCAAGCCCCTATTAGGCCCTATATCAAGCCTCTATTATGACTAATGCTCCTTCTACTTTTCAAAGGGTCATCAATCAAATCATCCGAGGACTGAAAGGAACTGCTGCTTATTTGGATGATATTGTCGTCGTAGCAGATTCCTGGGAAGAACATTGCAATCATTTACAAGCTCTCAAGAGGCGGCTACAAGCAGCTGGACTTACCATCAATTTAAAGAAATCTGTCTTTGGACATGGGACCGTTACTTATCTTGGTCATACCTTTGGAAATGGAATGCTCTGTCTTAAGGCAGCCAATGTGTCTGCCATCCTTGCATTTCCAACCCCTAACACCAGGAAAGAAGTTATGCACTTTTTAGGTATGGTGGGGTATTATCGAAGGTTCTGTGCCAATTTTACTACAATGGCTGCACCCTTGACGAACCTCACCAGTTCCAAAGTGCCTTTTAAATGGACTCCTGAATGTGAAAAGGCTTTACAACATCTGAAACTGTTTTTAACTTCTCAACCTGTTTTAAGAGTTCCAGACTTCAACCTTCCATTCCACCTCCAAATTGACGCTAGTCGTCTTGGAGTGGGAACGGTACTTTTGCTTGCCGACCAACAAGCCTATGTATTGCACCCCATGGCATATTATTCCTGCAAGTTGAAGAAGCATCAATAACCCTATTCCACCATAAAGAAAGAGGCACTGGCTCTCATCCTTGCAATCAAAAAGTTTGAGTGCTATCTTCAGGTTTTGCCTCACTGTGTACAGGTCTTCACTGACCACAACCCACTGGCCTTTATCAACTCGACCAAACTAACCAATCAAAGGAGTCTTAGGTGGTCCCTCCTACTTCAGACATACAATCTTCAAGTTCACCATATCAGAGGTACGGAAAATATATTCGCTGATGCCTTATCACGTGGATTTGAGGTGGATGATCCCACCTAATACTGAGAGCTGCTTGTCTGTGGTCGCCTCTCTTCATTACCTCGTCTGGGTTCCCATACAGAGGTTTTTGGTGTGGGGGTATGTTACAACCCCAAACAAGCTTGTTAACCCTTTTAATTACAAATACCGCTGCTCAACCAATCAGCGTTCACTTCACCTCGAAGAACCAATCGTAATGAAGTTTCTGGCCTTACCCTCGACCCTACTTTGGCTGACCGTTTAGCCCCATTACCTCCCCACTGTCTGAGGCTTTAAAAACCCGATTAGGAAGACCGGTGAGAGAGTACAGTTCCAGTCCAGCGATTGTCACGACATATCAGGAGTACATTCCCCGGACCGGCCTTTTCATTTCTTCCACCTGGAGCTCCTTGTTTTTTGTATTGTATATTCTTTATTGTGTATTAGTTTATTGCTCTCCTCCCAGGTTCCATTTCACTTTTGATGTCAGTTAAAAGTTATAGTAATTATCATTATTAATTCCTTGTTGGGTTTTGTCTGTTTTTGTTAATCTGTAGGTTTATATTAACTATTAAGGTGCTTAAGTCTGTTTTTGTTAATCTGTAGGATTGTATTAAGGTTATGTATTTATGTTTGTTTTGTTAATCTGTAAGTTTGTAAAATCTCAGATTATAATTCCTATTGTATTAGGTGAAATTGATATTACAATTGTTATTAATTGTTCACCTTATTTCCATGCTTCCATGCCCTTCACTATTTCGAGTCATTTATTCATTGCCACATGGTCATATATTAGTCCTTGGTCTCGGGCATGAAAAACTTGAATTTGGCATTTACCAGTCAGACCTGGGTGTACTAATATCCTCAGCTTTGTGCAGTAGTTGAGCCATTTTTGCTTGCTTTCCCAAGTTCATAAAAGGTTGAAGCTGGTTTCAGTCATATAAATGCAGTCTTAACAATACTGAGGAACAGACTGAGCTTGGAAGAATGAGGCAACTTATGGCTGAAACTCACCAACTTGCGAACTAATAGCAGCGTCCTTGTTGAGGCCCATCATGAACATCATGCACATTAATGATGTCAACAGTGAAAGAAGAAAAGATATGTTGCACTGAGAATTAAGTTACATATACTCATACACATCGACAATTTCTTAATGTGTGGTGCCGTTTTACCATACTGCATGTCAGCTGCTACTACTACTACTACTACTGCTATTCATATTGATTTTGACATCGGTGTGTTTCTCCCCCTTGAATTACAAGCAAGGGGTCGATATAGAATTTTAAACTCTATTGGGGGGTCGACAAGTTAAAAAGTTTGAGAATCCCTGATCTAAGATCAGGAAAGTTTATTTATTAAAATTCATATTTACAGTTCACAAGCCCCCTTATAAGTATTTGCATGTATACTTATGCATGTGATATTAATATTATTTATATTGGTAGGAAACTTAATTTCGAGATTATATTTGGGCCTTTAACAAAGCCATGTCAGGATTTCCAAATTTAGGGGGTTATGAGATTGAAAATTAATAATTTATAGAAATCCTCTACAAATATTGGTTCTTTGAATCGGATAAGAACTGATGTTGTAATGAGAAGGTAGTGTAAATTTTAGATAATCTCCCGCCTTAAAGATAAACAATATTGTTTAAGAAAGGGTCTCACATGCAAACTCTAAGGTTAAAACCTTCCATATTTCAGCTGATAAATCCTTTGTATGTATGCATGAAAATTGCGAGCATGACTTTGAAATTTAAGTGTTTGTTGAAATAAATAAGTGTATCTTTTTTCCGAGTGCATAAAATGTTTGGGTCTTTGTGGAAACAGAATTTACTTTTGTGCTTACATTCCACTAACTAATATAGAAGATAGTAACCACTTACTTGCAATTGCTGATATAGAAAGATATCATCAAATTATGACAGAAGGATTAGGAAGATATGATAGAAAATATGAAGAATATGTCTAGGAAAAGCCCCTTAATAGGGATTCTGAAGAGGAAAATATAGAACATGACAATCTAGCTAAAACAGTAAATTAAATTAGCAAAGCTGTCCAAGAACGGATCTGTAAGTTAAGAACTATGAAAAGTATTAGAGCTCCTAGTTCAGAGAGTTCAAGCCTCCTCAGTGGACAACCCACACCTAGATATCCAGAAATGAAAACCCTCAGTTCTCTGGAAACTATAATGAATGGAATGAGGTTTAGGATACGTTTGATAGTTTAGCACACACCGCTTCTCTGATATCTATGATATTGTTTACAGTCTTAAGGGATACCCTTAAGAGAGATGCCAAAGACACCATAATGAGATATCCTATTGCTAGCGAGAGTTATGATGAATGCATTCAACAGTTGCAAGCTGCATAAGACACAAGTTGGCTGATGACACACTAGAGAATATTGACATTGTCATTGGTGACTTGCATTTCAGTCAGTTTGTTACTAGTATTTACAAGTGTGGCATTTATAATTTGATGGAAACCCAGGATGGTGTCATGTTATATAATTTTTCTTTTATGAGTGTGACACCAGGACAGGCAGAAACTGCCCTCATCAATAAAAGCCCGGGCATGAGAAAATACCAAGACAAAGGAAAAGAAAAAGGTTAAGGACAAGGCAGAGATGAGGTAATGTCAAACAAAGGAAAATGACAGATAGAAAAAATAGTCAGAGTACAGAGGGCCCAGAGATATGGAGGACTAGGCTCTGAGATGATAATAGATCTGCTTTTTGAAGGATGAAAGGTCTTAAGAATTAGGAAAGACAGAAGGAGGAAGAGAGTTCCAGAGTCTGCAGGTACATGGGAAGAAGCAGTCACTGCACCGACCAATCCGCGAGCTACAAATCTCCACACAGTACCTGTGAGATGAGGCCGCTTGGCGAGTGTTACGCGGCCTCGGCAGTGGGGGAGAGATGCAACTCGCCAACTCATCAGAGCAGCGATGGAAGTAGTAGCGACAGAAAAGAGAAAGGGAAGATACCTTACGGCGAAGAGAGAGAATATCCAGATTAAAAGTAAGAGAAGGATCATCAATGAGTCTGACTGCCTTAGATTCAACCCTATCAAGTAGATAAGTATAAGAAGAAGCACCCCAGATGTGTGAGCAGTATTCTAAGCAGGGACAGATAAGACCTTTATAAGTTTTAAGTAACTGTAAAGAGGAAAAGTAATGATGAAAACGAAACAAAACCCCCAAGTTTTTGGATGAAGATTTAGAAATTTGGATTATGTGATTCCTCCAAGACAAGTTTGAGGCTATATGGAGTCCTAATATGTTGATAGAATTAAGAGGGTAAATTTCGTTAGTTTCGAAGACAATAGGGTTATCAGGAGGAGAAGAAGATAAAGAGATAGCCGGAAAATGTGTCTTGGAGGCATTGAATTTAACTAAATTTTGAATGCCCCACTCAGATACTCTACGCAAATTAGAGTTAAGAGTAGAAGAAAGAATGATACGAGACTGATTACGAGTGACAGATGAAAGTTGTGAAGAAAAGGCAGAGGAAAAGTGAAGATCATTGATGAAGAGAATAATAAACTTTAATAATAATAAACTTTATTTCCATTTTACAATGGGTATTCGTCAGCCAGGACAAGCCCCAACCCCCCACTGTGATGTCCACCCACAGCAGTTCCTGCCAGTAAACAGCTTAAACTCTCGGTCTTGGACGGGGACCGATCTTTCGACCTCGTGAATGCGAAGCCAGCGCGTTACCACTGTACTAGCCAGCAGGAACAGCACTCGTAACAGAGAAAGGGCTAGATGCTGCTCCATCAACAAACGCAGATATAAAACGGTCAGTATGAAAACTGGAAATCAGAGAACAGAAAGAAGGAGTAAAGCCATAGGCAGGGAGTAACAGAGCCTTGTACCAGACTCTGTCAAAAGCCTTAGAGATATCAAGGGCAACAACAAATGATTCCCCATAGTTCCTCAGAGAAGATGACCATACATGAGTAAGATAGGACTGGAGATCACCAGTGGAACTTGCCTTGCGGAAGCCGTACTGGTGAACAGAGATAAGTGAGTCATCAACTTTCCTTCTTATAAAGGAAGCCTTAGACCTTCGAATCTGAGCAGTACAGCGATTCCTAGCTACAATAAAAGCAGAGCGAGTTAAATCAGAAGGAGAGGCTTGGTAAGATTGGTGTGCCCAATTCCTGGCCTGGAGAGCCATGGAACAGGCACGGTCAAACCAAGGTTTAGGGGAAGTGAAAGTTTTTGTAGAAGAGGGGATGTACGCCTCCATTCCCGTGGTCATGATCTCGGCAACTATTAGAGCTACCTGATCAGGGTTGCGGGACCGGAAGCAGTAGTCATCCCATGGGAAGTCAAAGAAGTTACGCAAATTTACATGTTGAGTACGCTTGAAGTGCCAAAGGCGGCGTTGAGTAGGAGGGATTAGTGGAGGGGGAGCGAAAATGGAAGAGACTGAGATCATAGAGTGGTCAGATTTACCAAGAGGGGAAAGCACAGAATAAGAGTAGTTTGAAGGGTTAGCAGTAAAAAACTAGGTCAAGAGTGTTTGCTGCATGTTCGTGACGATCGGGAACATGAGTAGGATGTCTGATAATTTGATCCAGATCGTGAGTAATAGAGAAAGCAAGGGCCTCGCTTCTTCCCTCACCAGTGTGAGAAGATTGAAGCCACTCACTGTGGTGTACATTGAAGTCTCCAATGTAGAAAACTTCGGCATGTGGGTGAGAAGATAGCAAGGACTCATGGCACGAGGACAGATATTCAACGAAATACACAAACTCGGTGGAGTTTGGAGAACAGTAGAAGAAGCAAAGGAAGATAGTGGTAATAGAGAGATAGACTTTTAGCCAGAGAACATCAAAGTCAGGAGATTCAAGGTTTATTAGCCTCGCAGTAGGAGTGTTAGTGTTGCAGTAGGCACAAACACCACCTTTGGAACGAAAACAAGTATACAGATTATAGTGCGAGATTTGAAATGGGTCAGTGGAAGCATGTATTGACGGCTGGGTTTCAGATAGGAGGAGGAGGTTAGGGAGGAAAGTACCCAAGTGCTGTTCCACAGATGAAAGATTAGATTTCAGCCCACATATGTTAGAATAGTGAAGAGTGAAAGAAGAAGAATTATTGGGAAGTGCAAGGTTAAGAGCGAAACCATTAATACCACCAGGCGAGTCTGCCCTCAAGCCAATAGTGGAGTCAACACGATCCCTGGAGATTTTTTGCACCCCTCAATGCCGGGTACTGGGGGCCATTAGCTGTGGATCTTCCAGAAAAATAACAAATGTGACGAAAAATGAGAGAAAAAGAGACAGATGTGGGGAATGTTGTGACTTGTCAATTGTAATGGAATAGCAAGAGATGTGTAATGAATACTCCAGAATATTCAGTGTAGATGTAGGCATTAGCTATGAGCCGTACTGGAGGAAGACTCAACCTGGAACTGTCTGGACCAGTCCTAGTTGCATCCTAATGCCTTCAGTCGTAGTCTTTCAACGGGCGGCTGGTGCAATGGCCAACCTGCTAATCATATTCCTCATGATGCTCAACATGAACATAGTAATGTCCAAAACCAAATTGTTATGCAGATAACACAATTATTGCCTGCTTCTACTCAAGAGTTGATTGAAAAGTTCGTAGAGCCTGTTAATAAGTTGTGGGAGTCAGGGAGTATTGGAGTAAATAATGCAGAAGTGAGTTATGAAGATAAAACTAACTTTTTTTTTATTAGTGTGACACTGGTACAGGCAAAATCTGCCCTCATCAATAAAGGCCCATGCACGAGAAAACACCAAGATGAAAGAAAAGAAAAAGGTTAAGGACAAGGCAGAGATGAGGCATTGATACACAAAGGAAAACGACAGACATAAAAAACAGTCAGAGTACTGAGGACCAAGAGATATGGAGGATTAGGCCCTGAGATGAAGATAGATTCTCCTTTTGAAGGAAGATAGGTCATAAGAATTTGGAAAAACAGAAGGAGGAAGAGAGTTCCAGAGTCTGGATGTAGATGGGAAGAAGCAGTCGCTGCACCGACCAACCGTGAGCTACAAATCTCCACACAGTACCTTGGAAGTTTTTCAGATTCTGTTCCATGGAAGCCTATCCACCCTCATCTTCCATGGAAGCCTATCCACCCTCCTCTCCCACACAATTTTCAGAGAGTCTTTGGACATATGAAGTCTTTAGTAGAACAGCTGAAGAATGTAATGGAGAATTTCTGTGTAGATAATTTGTTGGATGTTTGTATCAGTGAAGAGACACAGCTTGATATATTCAATACTGCATATACAGAGTTGGCAAAGGCCGAAATATCACCGCAAGCATGGAATTTCAAGAACACAAAACTTCGAAAGGTACTGGATCAGTGCTTTTAGTAAAAATCTACATCTCCCAAAGTATCAGTCTTAAGTTTAATCTGGAATGCTAATGCAAACAAGGTCTGTGAAAGGCCTGGTAAGCATAGTTTTTGACCCATTAGGTCCAATTTCACCCTTGCTAAGAACAGGAGAAATTATTATACAGAGAGCCTGATCTGAAAAGCATTCATGGGAAGATCTGTTATCAGTAGTATGCAATGAGGAATCTTCATATTATGAAAGACCTGAACGTCAAGCTGCCCAAAGAGCTAAAGAACTGCCGACAAGCTTAATCCTTGATGACCAACTGTAAGATTGACAGAAAGACCCTTCTGTCTTTTTTTTTTTTTAATAGCTCCCAGGATGTTTATATATATATATATATATATATATATATATATATATATATATATATATATATATATATATATATATATATATATATATATATATATATATATATTTCAAGACAGTTTCAGTTTATGTAAATATGAGAGTGTTGTTTGTTTGACAGTTTCGTTTTTATGGTAGCTTTTGTGTATGTCTGTATATATACAGACAGTATGTATACTTATTTATATGAAATATATACGTAATATTGCATGTATTTTGTGTAGTTCATTATGTAGGCTAGCTGTAGAGAGAGAGAGAGAAATCTGAGACACGAAATGTTTTGGGCATTAACCTGTCACTGTCTCGGGATAACACTTATTACCGCTCCTGTGCAAACAATGAACCATTATATGAGACAGTGTTTCCAGTCATTTTCCCGCCTAATGAGAGAGAACCCTAGTTAGCCACTAGTACCAGGGACCCCTAAAGAGATAGGGAATCTGTGAAACACTTTCTTACAAATTGCAGTTAGATGTTCTCGTGAGATGTTACGAGACACTTGTGATTACGAAGAGGCATGGACTACGAAGAAACTCGGGCCAAGATTCCTAGATAGCGCACAAATGAATTTCCTACACCAACATGTACTGGAACCAACGAGGGCTATGGGTGGGGATTACCAATCGCTTTTTGATCTAGTGTTCACAGATAATGTGTTGAATATTGAAAAATTGAGTATGAACTACCAATTGGAAAAAGTGACCATGTGTGTTGTTGATGGAGTATATCATCAAAGACATTCTGCCTGAAAGTAGAGATGCTGAGAAGGACACAAGGAGAACTATACAAAAGGAGATTACATCAAAATTAATGAGCTTTTTGTAGATATTGACTGGAGGACCTTATTTAGCAACAAATGTGTATAAGAAATGTACGACATATTTTGTAAAGAATATGAGAAGATAGTAAATTGTTGCAAACCTTTCACCAAAATAGGATTTATTCATGCAAGAGAGAAATGGTTTAATAATGAGTGTAAGAGAGCTAAGGAGAACATCATCTTTTCAATCAGCGAGTTATGTAAAGTGCTGATGGAGATAGATGCCCATAAAGCTACATGTACTGATGATATATCCCCGTATGTATTTACAAAATGCATTAAATCAATATCAGCTGTACTATGCATCATATATGAAAAGTCACTGGAAACTGTGGAGATTCCAAGATGCTGGAAACAAATAAACGGGGTACTTATCTTCAAAAAGGAGATGAAGGATACAGCCTTAAACGACAGGCCTGTGTCCTTGGCCAGTAGTTTGCAAAGCTATGGAGAAACTATTAAGAAAACATATCTCTCTTCACTTGCAATCCTTCAACTTTTTGTCAGTGAGACAACATAGCTTCAGAGAAGGTAACAAACTTATTAGAATTTTATGATGAGGTAAGCCGAATCTTACAGGAGAGAAAAGTCTGGGCGGATTGCATATTCCTAGACCTCCAGAAGGTATTTGATACGGTCCCACACAGGAGACTTATTAAGAAACTGTAAGTAATGGTGAGAACATGTATAAATGTCTTGGAATAGATAAAGCTTACTTAGAAGGAAGGAAACAGATGGTTATGGGGTAAGACACTCAGTGTGTAAATGGGAAAGGGTTTGAAGTGGGGTTCCACAGGGCTCGGTTTTAGGGCCACTTTTGTTCCTTGTATAGGTAAATGACCTACCATAGTCTGTAAATTCATTTTTTAATATGCTTGAAGATGATGCAAAGCTTGTTAAGAAAGTAGTATACGAGAACAATGGTAGAGAATTTCAGGAAGACATACACAGTCTACATGAGTGATCAGAAAAGTGGCTAATAAAGTTCAATACTTCAAAATGTCAGTCAATGAGAATGTTTACAAGTGCGGGAAGCCCTAAGCTTAAATACTCAATAGCAGGAGCAGAATTTCAAGAGACGGAGAATGAGAGAGATCTAGGAGTAAACATGCTGGCAGATTTCCTTTCATAGCAAATATAAGGGTAGCCTTGAGACACATGGACAAGGAAATGTTCAGAAATATTTATATAATTTATGTGAGGCTAAAGCTTGAATAGCAGCCCCCTTTTGGAATCCACACTTGAAAAAACACATAATTATGTTGGAAAAAGTTCAAGACCATGCCACAAACCCGCTGCCAGAAATACGCATAGCTCAGTAATGTGGAGAGGCAGAGGGAATTAGACTTACCATCACTCAAAGAGAGAAAATTGAGAGGGGATATAGTGACGGTTTTTAAATTCCTTCATAGCTAAGACAAAGTGGATAGGGATTAATATTTTGATATAGCTGGCTCTAGAAATAGAGGTCATAGTTTGAAACTTCGTAAGAAAGTTTCTTTGCAGAATGTAAGGAAGTACTTTTATTTAGTGTTTGAGTAGTTGATGATTGAAATTCGCCAAGCGAGGAGATAGTTAATGCTAATTCAACCCATTATTTTAAGGACAAGTATGATAATTCATAAGTACTTAGACTATTCTTTTAGCATGTCCTTTACCTATTGAGTATCATTTTCACATATTTGCTTTGTCCTAAACCTTCTAATTTTTCTTTGACCTAATTATTTCTTCTTGACCAAGCCTTTATTCATGAGGGCAAATTCCTTGCCTATCCCGATCTCACACAAAAAAAAAAAAAACATCACTGACCAAATGGAACCGACCGGGAGACAGGGAGTTACGACCATACTGCTTTCTCCCGTAAGCACA
>JAXCGZ010023346.1:0-7500 GCA_037179515.1 Halocaridina rubra
TCGTAATTTCTTACGATAGACCAAGCAAACAAATACAAATTAATATTAACTTGATATAATATACGCCCTTTTTTTCACACACCCGTCAGAAAAAAAAATCTTTTCTCTAACATCGAGTTTGGTTTGTTTTAGATAAATCAACTCCTTGCATGTGTAAATGTAAAATATTTTGTTTCTACTCTATATTCAATAAAATTGCACTTTAGGAAAAGTTTGACGATGGAAAAGGATTTCGACACAGGAATGTCTTATTGGTTTCCTGTTTTCGGTCTCCTTTTACGCAAGGTTTTCTAAGAACTGAGTTTTGATGGGTCTTACACCACTTCGACAGGGTTATGCCCTGGAACTCCATTTACATAGTTTGTGACGACGGAGGCTTTCACTTCTCGGCATTATGAATACCAAATGATAGGTATATGTACCATTTTTTTTTCTTCTATTTTTCAAAGATAGTGCATTCATATAGGCTTGTTTTTTTTAATAGGAGATATGAGGCAGGTATGTAGGCTATATATCTGAATATACAAGGCGGGTATATTGGCTATTTTATTAATATAAGACACACGTTTAGGTTACTTATGTAAAGTTTGCATTGTGATTGTTTCAAGAATCATGCATATAGGTATTTTTTTTTTTAAGATAATAGGCATACTTAAAAGCTATTTCTTTAAGATCTAAGCAACATATAAGCTAGTTTGTTAACGATTTAGGCATGCACTTAGGCCATTAGGTAATAGTCAGGCGCCTTGGCTAATTTAAAGAAATATAAGGCGTGCATATAAGTTATGTACCAATCTTCTTGTGCCATCTTCGTGAACTGGTTTTTAATGATAGGATTATCATTTTCCTGACTCCACCCACAAAGATGATAGGCTTAAGACGATAAACGCTACTGCCATCCCAGATTTGTCTCGACGCGATTAAAAGAGAAAGAATATTGGAAACGCTAATTTTAGCCTATCAGAAACGCTCAAAACTTGAGGAATCGTGAAGATTACTAGTTTTTAATGTCATTGTCTGTATAATCGCACAATGAAATGATTACAGACTCTTAAAGAAATGTAGTTTCTTATCCCTCGGTTATTTGTACGTTGAAATAGGACTATACATAACTCCATTATTAGCGTAGTTTCATGTTGTCAGTACCATTAAAATATGATGATGACTTAGACATTTTATATTTATAGAATTGTCATAAACTAGTTCATGACAATGTTAAATTAAGTTTCTCGCAAAAGGGTATAAGCGTTGTACTTTTGTATACACTGATCTGTAATTTTACTTTGAAACGGTCCTATACTATATAGCCTGTACTGGTTTGAAATAGTGTTATACCCTAAACATAAGTTTATTACCATTGCATTATAGTTTTTAAATATATACTGACTCAGAGATTTTATTTGGAATTTTCTGGCTCGACAGAGAGTAGCACTATTGCATATACTTATTACATGGCTCGACATAAGAGTATTACCTTTTTTTTGTATTGTCATTGCACATAATTTACATACCAACTGGTGTATTGTAATACGGTTGTACCTATATAAGGGATAAATTGGTAGATAGATAACGTTAATAACTTTCAAGTAATTTGCCTTACGAGACCAACTAAGTACAGCAGTAGTGTTAGCTACCCCACCGGAAATGCGCTTACTCGCTCAACGCGTGAGTCACTCTTGGCGACTTCATCCATTCCTTTTTAGTCAGGTCTTACTCACCTTGATTCAAGTGACTCCATGCGGATCTGAAAGCGCTCTTTTCAAAGTATATTTCTGGGAAGCCTTTGTGAGTGCGGCTTTCAGAATGAGTGCGGTGGCATTTTTGTTTTAAGGGAAAGTTTTTTTTTTTTACGGTCATTTTGTGTTTCATTTGGATGCTTTGTTAATTGTGAGTTGCCATTTTCCATTATTATTATTATTATTAAGAAACTTTTGCGCGGGTAATTGATCCATGTCATGTATTTATAGTAAAAACCTTGGAATACTTGTTTAACTTTCGTCCTTGAAGTAGCATTTCATATTATTGCTCTTGTAGAAAATATTTTTCTTTAAGAACTCTCTCTCTCATTATATATATATATATATATATATATATATATATATATATATATATATATATATATATATATATATATATATATATATATATATATAATATATGTGTTTGTGGTGTACACGTTATATCTGTCTCTCGTCCTTTCCAATGAATATCACTCTCTGCTCTTCCATGCTTGAACTTAGAATAAATTTAATACTTGAACGGAGTGTTTATCTTTAAAACTCCCGTTTGACCTTTTCTGGAGAGAAAGGTTAAGGAGACCCGGTAAAGTATCTTTAAAATGCAGGTAATGAACTCCCTTACGCGCTTGCTCGCTTGGGGTGCTCATTGCTTGACCTTTATACCCGTAGGTAAACTAGTGTTGGTACAATACAGTACTAACCGGTTCCTTTATTGGTGCCTCTGTTAATATATGTTCATGAGTAATTTGTTCTTAACTGTTGCTTCAGTCATTGGAGGAACAACCCAAGAGGCTAATGAGATACAGCGATCCCATATGAACATTGGGAAAAGCTATTGATAAAGAAGACTGTTGATGCTGCTCTCCCCACTTTTTTTGGGGGAGGGGGGAGGATTGCTGTTGTTTGCCGATAATAATGATCCTGTATCTAGTGACATACTTACTACTTTATTATTAACATTATTGTTAACATTTTTATTACAGCATTATTATTTGCTATGAAAGCTACATTTAATTTAACTATATGTCTAACCCTCTTATTTATTAATTTAATTACATGTCTACTTATGAGTTACTATTAATGTTGAATAACCATTGTACAAAATGGAAATAAATGTTTGTTTGTTTGCTGCTCATGTTGTACGAGTTGGTACTATTATGAGGGGGAAAGATACTGTAAGTAAATTGCACTTACGCTGTACACTTGGTGGGTTGCTTTTGCTTATATATATATATATATATATATATATATATATATATATATATATATATATATATATATATATATATATATATATATATATATTAGCGTTGGTACTGCCACCAGCGTTATAGACTGGAATAACTGTGCGTGCTTTTGATCTTTAGTCACTTTTTTTTTCCTTTTATTGCTACAGTAGATTTCATCATAATACGCACATATGCCTCCCTGATAATGCTTGTATTTTTATTTCATTTACCAATTTTTCTAGTAATTACTGTTCAACGAAATATAGAAATACCCAAAGATTTCCATATGATTATTTGCGAGCGTACTTGTGTCTGTGTATATGTATGGTATCTTTACCACTATCTGTTAAAGCATGTACGTATTTATGTATATGTTCTAATAACTTACATGTGTGTGGCATCTGCTACCATATATATTTTTTTATCGTATCTCAAGTCCAGCTTACGCGGTCTTAAATGGGAGAAAAAACAAAGGATTAGAGAACGACTTTTGTTTTGAAAAGCTTTAAGAATATATATATATATATATATATATATATATATATATATATATATATATATATATATATATATATATATATATATATATATATTATTTTACTTTACAGTAAGCAAGCAACGATTATGACTATTTGAAAATAAAATAAAAATATTCTCATAGTCTAATTAGTGTAAATAATCATAATATTGTGATTGGAATGAGTAGTTAGTCATGTATAACAGTATGGAAGTTTACCCTTGTTAGCATTTTTTTTAAATTCACCTTCTGGGGGAGCAAGTCAACTCAACTGTGCCGGTCCTTAGCTAGATTAAATGGAGAAATTTGGCATCAGGGGAGAACATTTGAGTGCAAGCAATCACTGGTTTCCAAAAGATTAGCAAGAAACCGCGACCCCTTATAAATATGGGGAAAATTACCGATAAAGGTGTGCTAACAGTTTTGAAAGTTGTATGTAATTATATTTGGAAGTCTAATTCGAAGTTTTCGTGTGTGTGATCTATGTTAGTAGTGGGAATGCATTTAAGGATTATCGATAGTCGGCTTTTGTTGACAGTATTAATTTTTTTATGTACTGAACATTTGCCTAGGTCTATTATATTTTGAGGTTTAATCTCTTCTCTTTCTCTTATATTTTCCCACATTATTATTATTATTATTAATAATATTATTATTATACATTGCTTTCAAACGAAGTGACGGGCAAAGGTGCACCTGTATCCATATGAATCCCGGTCCCCTTAGGAAATATCGGAAGGGTGGTATTATTGGATTTTCATAAATTTTATTGGTGGTCATTTCATCGTCATTATCCCATCTGGTCAATGTTCAAAGTTTTCTTTTACACCTGACACCTGTGCGTATTCCCTGGATCTCTCTCTCTCTCTCTCTCTCTCTCTCTCTCTCTCTCTCTCTCTCTCTCTCTCTCTCTCTCTCTCTCTCTCTCTCTCTCTCTCTCTCTCTCTCTCTCTCTTCCCCCCCCACGCAGTCGCCAATAGAGGTTGCGTGCAATTCCTGTGTACATCTGTTCTAAATCCACTAAGCAGGAAAAGAACGTGTAATTGGCCCCACTGAGTGTATGAGGCGTGTTCGGGGGGGGGGGGGGGGGTCTAAGTGCTTAGTAATTTGAACTAAGTGTGCCATATGTCTAACCAGGGATTAACAGTTATTTGTCATGTGTACATTTTACATAGTATACAGGATTTAATAGCATTGCGATCTTATTAATGGAGAAGTAATTGTTGCTTTTATATTATTATTATTATTATTATTATTATTATTATTATTTCATAGCATTGATTGTATTTATGATTTGGGTGATGGTGCTATTACACAGGGAGTTATATATATATATATATATATATATATATATATATATATATATATATATATATATATATATATATATATATATATATATATATATATATATATATATATATATATATATATATATATATATATATATATATATATATATATATATATATATATATATATATATTGTATTTTTTCACATATTTTTAAGGACTCCAAAGTACAGTTGTTTTGGATCAGAGGGTTGCTATAAAGCCTAAGCACTTGGGATCGTTGAGGTAATCCCTTAGCCATACTAGGGGGAAACAAACAAATATTAAATAAATAATATTAAATACAGATATTTCTTTGGTTAGTGAGGTAACAACTCACCCATACGGGTGACTATACTTCAGTGGATGAAGACAATATTATCCATCTCTTTTAACATTTTTTCCCATGTTCATATAGTATAGATGTTTCTCACTAACCTCATGGAACCTAGTGCTGGTTTTGTATAAAGAGATTTACGGCCAGATAACATTTGTGACAACAACCCTCTCTATTCATCTTGGCCTCCGACCGCCATTGAACTGAGCTGACTTGTTCTTGAGTACTATGATAAATAATCTCTTATTTTCTTAGTTCCTAATAGCATTGTAATATCATAACCCTATTTACTTGTCTGGTCGTGTCAGTGCCACGCTTCATGACAAGGGTGCCATCATGTTCATCTAGTGACATAGAGCCAGTCCCGGGTATTAAATGGCGCTTTCTTGAGTGTCAGCTGTCAGGGCGATTAGAGAGAGTGTTGACTACTGGCTTGTACCATTGTCAGAACAAATTAAATTTTATTTTGTAGAATGTTTGTTTTTATCGAGTTTTGTCATGCACGAAAATTTTCGCAGTTTCTTTTGTATTACAATTATTTTTTTTATATAATTACAGCTATCTTAAATCTATTACATATTATTATTATTATTATTGTTATTATTACTATTATTATTATTAATTTTCACTTTAGGAGTGGCAGCTGTCAGTGTGATAAGACGGTGATGACACCTGCCTTGTTAATAATGTCAAAATAAAGTGTTATAAACGGTCTAGGGTTTTATAAGTGTTTACAAGTATAGTTTATATGTGGATGTATATTTTTTAAGCTCGGTTTAGTTTGTAATATTGTATAGGCCTATAGTATGTGTAAGCTAAACTTTTTTGCTCGGTATCATTATTAGTTATTATTATTATTATTATTATTATTATTATTATTATTAAGGCTGTTAGGCGAATAGTTGGCTTCATTCCTTGATGCAGAGAAAGTTTACGCGTGTGAGAGACGTGCTTAATTTATGATAAAAATTTCTAAAAGTGAAACAGGACGAAAAGAGAGCCTCATTACTTACGGTAAGTGAGTACTCAACTGTGCGTGCTTAAGCGATCCATATTTCTCTCTCTCTCTCTCTCTCTCTCTCTCTCTCTCTCTCTCTCTCTCTCTATATATATATATATATATATTATATATATATATATATATATATATATATATATATATATATCAAGTGCTTAATTTTGCAGAATTTTACTCGCTCTCTCTTCTCTCAATAGCTTTCATAGATTTCAACTGTATTTCCTTATGGAAACCACTATCGCTCCTCGGTATCCTAAATGGAAAGCTGTATTGTTCCGCGGTAATCTTAAGTTGCGGGAAACTAGTATCGTTTCTCGGCAACCTTAATAGATCAAAGTTAGTGTGAATAAGGGATAACAATTTAGCATCCGTCATCTCTCTCCCATCAGAAGAAAAAAAAGAAGACCTCTGTTAAGAGGCCATGGCCATTTTGATTAATAATAAATAGCAGTAATTAATTACTTTAAATGCCTGAATATTTTACTGAAACTGGTATTGCTGTATAACTTGTTAGATTAATATCTATCTCAAAAAATAAAATTCCTACGTTTTCTGTGGAGTAGACACAGGTTGGAGTTTAGGAATTAAGACTGGATGCCCTTCCTAACGCCAGCGGTGGGCTCGATTGCGTATCTCTCACTTCCCGAGTCGGGTATGTAGCCACTGCGCTGCCTGGGTCCCCTATATTAGGAATGAGATACTTGATTAAATAGGAGCACCACCCTACATCTTTCTTCTCTTCGAACGAGAAAAGATGTATACCAACAAAAATAACGAACTCCTTCTTTAATGAATGTAGGCTTATTATTATTATTATTTTTAAATTTACACTCTTTCTGTAAAGAAGTATTGTTTATTTACGACAATAGATATCTCGAATTATCTGTCTAGAGCAGCCTTCATTTCCCTCTCTTGCGGACGAGAAGAAGAAACCATTTTGTCATAATTCGTTCCCATTCGAATAGGGGGTGTATACAAACGTCTTGGGGCTTGGGAATTGACTGAATGCCCTTCCTAACGCCCGGCGGTGTGCTCGAACCCTTGATAGTCGCTTCCCAAGTCCGAGCTCTACTACTGAGCTGCCGTATATAATAGACGCATATTATTAATACACAAACTCCTAAGGTAACATTATTTTTCTTTTAAATAACTGGTCTCTGCTGAATCGGCATTGCTCTTGAAAATAAAAATCAATATAAAAAGAGTATAACACATCCCATCTTCGCTTCCATATGAAAAAAAAATGTAGGTTGGGTGGGGGTAATCAGCTGATCAGGTATATTGCGGGTTATTACCACCCCTTTGTGCAAGCAGCGGAACGGAGTGACA
>JAXCGZ010023346.1:12500-42500 GCA_037179515.1 Halocaridina rubra
AATGCACACGTGGTTTTAATGAAATCTACGATAAGGTTTAGTGAATAGGAAAAGAGAAATCGACCAAGAGATAGCGAGGACTCCCCCGTGAGCGCAATTAGGTAATTGAATTGGCTAAATCATAATTATAATCTCTCCATGCGTGGTGGTATCGAAGACACTGAAATCCCAGAATGCATTCACATATTTACTGAGAGATATAATAAATGTAGTCGCCGTGGCTCAACCGGTAGCGTCCGCGACTTTGAGGCGTCAGGTCGAGGGTTCGCGCCCCGTCACGGTCTGAGGTTAGCAATGGCATGCACTCAGGGTAACGATTACGTCTGCCAAAACAAGTCCTTCGCAAGAAGGCAACCGTCCTAGCCCTTGGTTGAAAAGGGAGTCCGTGACGTAAAACCGGAACCGAGAGATATAATAAATATTAATGAATAAAATAAAAAAAAAGCGACAGGGAGTATGTAGGCTCTTTCCCATGAACACAATTAGATAAATGCTATCAGGTCAGTAGTGATTACATCCTTTAAATATGCGTTGTGGTGTGTACGTATTGCGATGTGTTTGCGTTATTGAAGTGTTAGTGCTTGTGCTTGAAGTCACATATCGATATCTGTCACAAAGCTCATCTCAGTACCTACATACACCTATTGTTCCCCCCACACACTTACGTTTTATTTTTTATTTTTATCCTGCCACTTGTAAATGGGGGCATGTGCCCGCAGGCACTCCCTTTGATATGTAAATGTTTACTCTACATTAAGTATTTGCAATCTTTGTAATGGGTATTTACTGTTGTTACAGGTAATTTTTTATTTATGTGAAAATTTTGCTAACTGTGTTTTCACACTGAAAAATAAACGAAATAGTGTCATATGAAGCAGACTAAAACGCGCGCGCGCGCACACACACACACACACACACACACACACACACACACACACACACACATATATATATATATATATATATATATATATATATATATATATATATATATATGTGTGTGTGTGTGTGTCTTTGTATAGGTATGTATGTATCTATCCACAAACACGCCCAAGCTAATACCCTTATTCAAGATATAAATATTAGACTGCATGTAATAAATGTACTGGCCTTAAGCGGAAGCTTTAAGTGTACATAATCGGCTAAAGTTGACGAAATTAATAATCACGTTATTTTTTTTTTTACTGACTAAACACACTTCCATGCTTAGTAAAATGTTTCGTTGTGCGGAACGTTTTACGAATGAACGGAACTCTTGCGAAGAAGCGGAACTTTTACGTGTCATATATTGGAAGCATACCGTTGATTTATTTTATCGGATTATATTCGTCATTTTTTGACTAAACATTTACGTATTATATAATTATAAATTCTTACTTTCCTATTATGTAATTATGAATTCCCATTTAGCATTTACTGCATATAAAAATTCCCATTTGGATTTTATATTATTTCCCATTTGCCTTTTATTATTTATAAATTCTTTACCTATTATTATAAACTCATGTCTTTACATAGTATTTTATTCATATTAACCCTTTATCTCATAGTAATGAATTAAACTCCTTTTAATTAGCATGTATCTTTTAGACTATATAATGCCATTTACTTATATGTTATTTTAAACATTACCATTAACTTACCTTTGGCTGTACAGGTATTTTATTTATATTAAAAGCTAATTATACGTTTTTTAAATCTTTTATAAATGATCGAGTTGTGTTAATTGCTGTTCAATTGATGGAACAAAAACCTTTTAACGATTGTAACACGATTCGGTTCTTTTCTATGGGAGTACGTTGACGCGCCTTTTGTCATGTGCCATATGGTTGAAGTGTAATGGGAAGATGGGGGAGGTGAGTAAGAGGGTGGGGATTGTTATATAGAGGGCGAGAGGTGGAAGGGAGAGGATGATTGAGGTGGGATAGGTAGAGTGAGGGGGTAACAGGCAATGTCCAGGTTTTTCCCTCGTGTCTAGCTCCTTCTATATTCTACCCTCCTTTTATACTCTCCTCCCCTATATCCCCTGCTCTCCCCCTCCGCCTTCCCTTATATCACCCTTCTCTTCCCCTCTGTTTCTCTCTCTCCCCTCCCTCTGCCATTTAAATATATCTATCACATTGTCTCCTTCCCCTTTCTAGTCTTCTCCCTTTCTCTCCTCTTCCCCTTACATCACCCTGGTCTTCCCCTCTGTTCTTCTCTTCTCCCTCATCCAAGCATCTTTTTCATGTACTCCCCACCCCACCCCAGTTTACCCGCCATTGCTTGTAACGGATTTCGCGCCTTTACGCATCGGAGTCTCTACAATAACGATTTTATATTTTCCTTCTGTTTTTTGTTGTTGTTTCCGGACCAGATGACAGTACAAGTTGCTTGCGCTCTCGCTGTGTGTGTTTGTGTGTGTGTGTGTGTGTGTGTAGACGAGCATGCCGTAGTTAATTTTCATTAAGGAAAAGCCTGAGTAATCCATCTTCTATATTAAAAGGAAAACATTATTATTATTATTATGATTATTCCATTAAAGATTATATCAATATCAGCATGTTCTCCCTTGCTCATAGGGTGTCACTGTATCTCACAAGGCTTTAGGACATTAGCATTGAGTAGATCTGGCTTGCTCTCCCGGAAGCTGTTCTCATACATTTAATATGTCGATATAGTAATAAATTTGCAAAATTTACAATGATTTTTATTTTTATAGCGCTAAGTTAGTTTATTTGAAACAGTTTAAGGTAAATGTTTACTTCCACACCTCCAAACGAATGAAACGAAAATATGAAACATTCAAAAATATATGGAAAATGTTATGAAACTAAGCCAATAATATCAGTTCTCAGCTCATTTCATAATTGGGGGTCAAGTAACTTGACGAACCTAACCAAACCTAATATGAATATTGAAATGCCACTGGATTTTTTTTTCGTACTACCTGACACTGAGGGAAGGTCTTCAACATTTATCTAGTTTGAGACTGATTAAAGAAAACCATATCGTCAAACAAGGATAAACACATGAAAAAATGCACGTAATTACAATAATAGTGCAGTGGGTGAGTTAGCCACAGAAGTAGGTCAAGAACGAAAACAGTTTTGTCCGTGGGAATATTGCGACGCCAAAGAACGGCGAAAAATTGAATTTATATCATAACGGTGGGAGAGAGAGGTAGAGAGGGAATTGAATTCCGCTGCTCTCTCTCTCTCTGCCTGTCTGTGTTTTTGCACGGCTTGTGTTCGATTTAGACTACAGCTGCTGTTGGTCTTGTCACTATTTGTTTGATTCGCTTTCATATTTTGTTTATATTGGGGTCTCCTTTATTTTTGTGTATTACGTTAATTTATTAGAAATTAGATTTTAATTGTTGCATTGTGTATATATATATATATATATATATATATATATATATATATATATATATATATATATATATATATATATATATATATGTGTGTGTGTGCGTGTGTGTGTATATATTTATTTGGCATGAATTTTTTGTTTATGTATCAATGTAAGCCAAGTATAGATGTATTATATTTTGTATATTTGCATTTATATTGTATGTGTATTTAACAAATAAATCATAAGTATATTGTGTATATCTTATATGTATGTTTTAAGTGACGTTTTCCTATATTAAAATCTGGTTTACTCCACAATTACTTACATCTTCTGCTAATAGACAATCAGACGACACATGTTATGCATATAGAATTTTATATAGAACTGCCAGGGTTTCGAGACTGTTAGACGTTGCATTAGAACTCATTCCATTTGATGGATTGTGTTCATTTATAATACGTTTAGGTAGCAGTGGCTCGGAATTGACTGGCGCTGATAGTTTTATTTAACTCACGGAGACTGATTGTGTATGTGTTTGTGTATGAGAGATAGAGAGAGCGTATGAGATCTTTTTTTTTTTTTTTTTGTGACGGGTTGGGGGATATAAATACTAGTGTTTATCAATCAGTATATATATATATATATATATATATATATATATATATATATATATATATATATATATATATATATATATATATATATATATATATATATATATGTATATATATATATATATATATATATATGTATATATATATATATATGTATATATATATGTGTGTGTGTGTGTGTGTGTGCAATTTTTCCTCCCTGCCTTCTGTTCATGAACATTTATTTTTTATTCTTTTAATGGTTCTATTTTTTATTATTTTTATAATAC
The DNA here is from genome assembly GCA_037179515.1 of Halocaridina rubra. NCBI lineage: Eukaryota > Metazoa > Arthropoda > Malacostraca > Decapoda > Atyidae > Halocaridina > Halocaridina rubra. Next base: position 16,720 of record JAXCGZ010023346.1, read on the forward strand.
TTCCCCGTCACATACAGTTGCGGTGTTTGACACATGGCACACCTCCCCCCTCCCATTGAGATGTAGGAAGGGGGTAAAGGAGATTTGGGGGAGTGTCACGCTCAGCGTTCTTGATGATCACGGATTCGTAGCGGTCAGAAACCTCCCTCTCCCCTCTCCTCCTTTTTTTTTTAATTTTACCTCTTGCCTTCTTCCGCGCAATAATTTAGAGAAAACTATTTTCTTATTTAATTCCTACTTCTATCACTAGTTGTATGTATATTGTTAAGAAAATTAAGGTTAGTTTATATATATATATATATATATATATATATATATATATATATATATATATATATATATATATATATATATATATATATATATATATATATATATGTGTGTGTGTGTGTGTAGATATATATTGGAGCCAATGTTTAAGATTAATTGTATATTGCTTGAAGTTTGTCATTATGTAAAGTGCCCGATTTTACACATTACCTGTGACATGTTCCTAACCTTACTTCACCCAAGTTTAGGTTTGGGTTATGTTCGGTCAGGCACGGCACTTGTTACAGTCAGTGTGTAAAATTAGGCGCTTCAAATTGACTGAATTTTTTAGGCAGTTAAGAATGTGACAGATTTTTTTTACTTTGGCTGTAATACACACACAGTTTGAATAAAATAATTTTGAATATATATATATATATATATATATATATATATATATATATATATATATATATATATATATATATATATATATATATATATATCGTCCATAAATAGTTGCATACAAACTGATATGCATTCCTGCTAGCCTGGCTACCTGCATACATAGGCCTATTGCCTGACTGTTTACTTACCTACCTACTCAACTGCCTGCTTTGCCTACCTGCCTACCCAACTGCCTACTTGCGTATCTTCTTACCAATATACGTACAGAAGGAGATTGTATAAGATTTTTTCACCAACTAGGTAATCCAATTTAGCTGCAATAGTCTTCCTATGTTTTCAGAGCGTGACTGTCCACTCCGGGCAGTCACCGCAGGTTGTACTTCGGTCTAGTATAATTTGTATGTTAAGAAAAGTGGTCAGCTCTTGCAGGAACCACGCTCCAGTACCTCGTGTGTCCTACTGGTGGCGGTGGTACCGAAGTCCTGAGTCCTCCCTTCTCGCATGGCCAGCGCCAGTATATTAATTAATGAGACTTCAGACCTTCTGGTCTTTGTAAGCTTGAACTTTGTTTGCATTTTTGTGATCTCGACAATTTATTTTTATTTTTTCACCAGCTCTAAGATTGTAAATCCACTTGTAGAACAATGTTTTGTGATGTTCGCCGAAGTCCTCGTTTTCGCATACCTTTGTAGCATTACCTCACAGAATCTCTTAATTTACAAGACTTCACACCTCCTGGTCTGTGCTGTCTTGAACTGAGCATTTTTGGGAGCCATGCAACCTTTATCCAAATGCCCTGAGTTTATGCTTTTAGCGTAACTAAACCTTATATTCTTAATTTGTGCTTCATTATATACCCTGACCTAACCTGACCTGATAAAATGAAAGAAATGTAGCCCCTCATATTCTTATAGGAAGGAAAATCTCGACACCATAAAACTTAGTCACTCTTGAGACCTTCTTGGTTTTAGAAGCTATGCTTTGTTCCCCGGTGATAATAAGGGTTAACGAGCATAACAACCTTGTATCGGACGCGTACGAAACCGGAATAAATTGATCATTATATTGATTAGCAAGATGTAGAAGAAGAAAATTGATTATTGTCTTTTGTCATTAATGACCGTATTCAACTTGATTCTTTGTATGGCCTTGTCCGGAGTGAAAGGATGAAGAACATTAACGTACATTGAAGAATTCATGTTTTTAGAATTTGCGTGAGTGGAATTTTATTCGTTTATGAGTGATTAATATATATATATATATATATATATATATATATATATATATATATATATATATATATATATATGCATTCATATTTCTTCTTGGTCTCTGCAGTGCATTGAATATAACAAAGAATAATAATGGTAATAATGATATTAATATTAATGATAGTAATAATGATAATAGCAATAATTCTAACAACATTTCCATGTTCAATTGAGTTGCTTTTTCTCACTAGCCTCTTAGAGGCTAATGTTTTATTTGGCTTGTAGTTTTACAGAAGGATATTATTTTACTAACACTATTGAACCGGGATTCAGTAAAGATGGTTTGCTCCCAAAGTTGCTCGAGTACTAATGCTACTGCTACTACTACTATTAATAATGATAATAATAATAATAATAATAATAATAATAATAACAACAATAATGAATGGAAAAAGGGAGGGGGTAAATCTAGATATTGGATATATGGCATGAGTATAGGAGGTAGGATGTCTTAAGAAGTTAACTTTGGATCGTAGTGTCAGTTGTAGGTAGGAAGGTGGGGAAAGGAGGTTGGGGGTTGAAGGAAGAGGTATGAGAGTTGGCAGGAAATGGGCGATTACAACCCCCATCCTCAAATCTTACCTGTTCCACTCCAGCTTGCTTACCTTTTTGTGATATGGAGTAGAAGTCACTCACTCACTCCCCTTCCTTCTTCGCGTTGCGGGATTTCACTTTTATAATATTCAGTTGACAGAGCACTACTACTACTACTATTGTTCACTGACCGCTCTCGTCTTCATTCTTGAATAATAATAATAATAATAATGATAGTAGTAGTAGTAATGATAATTTAAACTGAAGGAACCACCTTATCCCAGCTCGAAAACGTTGCCAGCTCTGCTAGTCATTGTCATAATACTACAGTATTGATTTTACTATTACTACCGACGATGAAAACTATTCGTGTTTAGAGTGCCATTATTTTTGTACAGATTTTTTTTTTTTTTGACGAGACAACAAAACGAGTTTTTAATGAGGTACCTCAAGGGATTTTATAATAAAAGGGAACATTAGAAATTGTTTGATATTATACTGTACAGTGATGGAAGTTCATTATTATTTTAATTGTATGACAATGAACGCATTGCCTTACTGGTTCTTGAGAGATGCAATTAAAAAATGCTAACTACTACTACTGCTGCTGCTACTGCTACTACTACTGTTTCAAACTTTTCCTATGTACATACGGGGTCGCTGTTTCACAGTAGCTACTTTGGAGTCCAATGGTTAGTGGCGGCTGTGATTATACTGTTGGATCCCCTTCTTGACGCTTACCCTATGACAGTGAACACAAAGATCCACCAGTTCTTTGGAAGTGGAAAATGTAGCTGCAAAATACTACTACTACTTTGTTGGCAGGTCTTTGTTTATATTGGTTGCTGTTTTGCGATAGCTTTTTCGGAAACGAATTGGTTGGTTTTGGCTTTAGATTTTACTACCGGATCCCCTTCTTGACGCCAACCTTCTCCATTTATGAGTTTGGAACAAGCATCGAGTCGTACTGGCTGTTCCCCCAGTGGCCGGATTTAATAACGGATTGATTTGACTCAAGGTGATATACTTGTTTTATGTATCGGGATATTGGGGGGTGGAGTTGGGGGGGGTTAGGTTAAGGGGCATTTCCTGCATTGCACCTGTTAGAGGATATTAACAGATGTAAGTTTCCCACACTCAATTGTGTGGGTGGGTGGGTGGGAGGAAATTAGGGGGCGTATGTACCCATTCAATGACCCTGGGTCTTTCTTAACTTTTCTCAAAGATTGCTTCTGCTGGGACTAGGGTGTTGAAGGTTCTGCTGAAAGAGCATTATGAATGTGTAATTTTAATACACTTACATATGTTGTAGAATTGCCATAAGAAAACTTGTCACGTACTTCTTTTTAAGTGATGACGGATTTTGTAGAAATGCCAAGAAAGCTTTGTTAATGTGAGCTTTTGAGGTAGTTGTGTACTGTATATTGTTAATATAAAACTGAGCTTTTATAGAGCATAGTTTTCAAATAAATACGTGTGTTGTAGAAATGCTAAAATAGCTTTTATAAATGCGTAATTTTGATTCATTTACGTCTGTTGTAGAAGTGTACATGGCTATTTGTGAAATTGCGTATGGTTATTGTATTTGTAAATATGAGTTTTGTATTGTGATTAATTGCTAGGTATGGCAATTAGGTTTGTTGCTAATTGCAGTCTTGAATGGTTATTCTAATGTAATAACAAATATGGGTCATGGTTAATTAGTTACTAGATATTGCTGTCAGGTGCTTTGCTACTTATGAACTTGTGTAAAGTACTTGAATTTGGTAAATGTGGCTTATGATTCATAAGAACTAGACTTGAATCCAGTATTAACATAATTACGCATGATTACCTACTAATTATATTTTAATCATAGTTCATACTTATTATACTAGAATTATAAAAAATAAATTATTATACGAGGATTCGATCCGAGTACACATAATGTGCCAAAGCGCTACCAACTGTACTGTTCAAGGGGATGTGAAGAGAAGCACCTCTTAGCTGTCTGCTGGAGCTAGGTTTGAATCCCGACGAGAAGCAGAAAGTGTTTCTTGTTAGCCTAGCCTAGTTTGAATTTTCTTAAGGGTAGCTGTATTGTTGACTCGATAGATTGCTTATCTTGGTTGGTTTTAATAAGAATAGGAAGTGTTTGTGGTTACAAGGGTTGCTCTTCTTCTAGTCGGTTTGTGAGTCATTGCAACTTCATCATTCATCGTTGTTACACCTGCCTCCTCTCTCTCTCTCTCTCTCTCTCTCTCTCTCTCTCTCTCTCAGCAGTTAATTTACAGAGGAAGTGTGATGACGTCATATCCACCTGCTTTGTGAAGTGGTTACAAGAGAGGGTCTTGTAGTCAAAGATTTTATGGGATGTTCTTAGTTCAAGCTAAGGTAAGACTAAGCTTGATATCATCACACAGTACGGGCAGATTTTTTACACATATTCAGCTTTTGCAGTCTTCAAAAGAGAGAGAGAGAGAGAGAGAATATAGCTTACGTTATTGTGGCCTTCATCAAGATTATCCAGCAAACAGCCTCTAGGCTTACCCGTTGAAACTGTGATGAGAACCTTCGCCATATTCCCACCGTAGCTGAAGCTCAGCTCGCACTTTTGTCCCCGGTTTTGGCGCGAAATTTAATAAACGAAAATTACCCTTTTGATACTTTTATGCTTCGTTAGTTTATTATTTGAATCTTAATTAAAACATTTACGGAAATTAATATGGATGGCTTTGATATTTACTGACATTTTAAAGATTGGCTGTTGCATTTTCCGCTGAAACTGTTTGGTTACTGTACTAATTAGTTATTACTGAAATTTTTAAGTAAAAGTTAATATATTAAAAAAAATTTATTTGGACACGATCTAGTCCTAGATATATCAATACTGTTGTTTAATTTTGTTTGGTCAGTTGTAATGTATATAGACGTTAGAACTAATTAACAACACATTTTTGAGTATTACATCAGATCGGGCAAAGAATTTTGCCCTCATAGGGACCGGGCACCAAGTGAGCATTGAAAAGAAGAAAAAGTAGCAGCTTAAATGATCAAATCGTATCCTAACTGGAGTTGAAAAAATTAACCTAACCTAACCTTGTCCAAGAAATTTAATGAATTTGTTCTAACTGGGAGATGTGAAATTCAACTTTACCAAAAAAATAAAAAAAAATGTCAGAGGACATTTCACTAGGTTATACAGCTTGTGTATTACCATTAAAGGCCTTTTATCATTTGAAATACTTTGGAATTCCGTCTTTAATTAATCCAAGGGGGGACAATAAGAGTTGGGCTATTGATGTAACACTCACGATTCTCCTGTAAAAAAAAATACTTTCTTATTTAGGGGGTTCTTTGAAGGAACCTCTTTCAGAAAGGTTCCTTATTTATTTATTTATTTATTTATATAGTTATTTGTTTGTTTTTAGTTAATGTAAGAGTGAGATTTATCGTTTATTGCTTGGTCTTATTTTTTTTTTTACGATTCTCGTGTTTTTCGAAAGTTTTTTTTTTTTTTTTTTTTTTTTTTTTTTAGGTGACTTGCTGATTCTATTTATATTAAGATTTGGGGGAGGGGTTTGAAGACACGCCCATGTTCGGGATCCCTTTACGCTTCAATTTAAGCTGTATTTCACACGCCTAAATTTAATTTTTATTTTAATCCCCGAAGTTATCATATTGCTCTCTCTTAATTTTTTCCTTGAAGTAGATTTACTGTATTAATATCGCTTGCCTACCGTAGTAATGATTTTATAATCCTTTTAAGAAAAATGAGGAGTAGGCCTACAATAATGGTTTGGGGAAAAAAAATCACCATCGTATTATTTTGTGTCCAAGAGGGAAGCTGTCTAGAGAAGAGTTCTTAAGGAAATAGAGGACGAAGATGAGCTGGTTGTACAACACCTCTTTCCCAGAATCTCTAGGAAATTAATTAAGAATACTTAAAGAAAGAGTAATTTCTAGCTCGCTTGGCGGAGATCCGAAGGCCCCTTGTCTGAGGTGGTTTTTACTGGATCTCTTTTCCAGAAGCTCTTGGGAATGTAGAATGATGAAATGTCAGTAACCCCTGTCAGTTAAGTAGCGTATGTGGCTACGCGTGATAATGTGAGACCATCATTACAAGATAAGCTTCTCAAAGGGTAGTTGTAACCGCTCTGGAACACTCAAAAATAGGTAGATAAATCTAGAAAATAAATATACAGAAAAAATATAGAAAATTACTAGAGTAAATACATTAAATGAATACAGAAAGGAGACAAAATCAAGTAAATGAATTTACCCTGATGTCTTTTGTACGCCAATAACACGACGACAACGTAGTCAGCTGTTGGAAAGAGTTTGAAAATGGAGATTGTCACGGCGGAGAGAGAGAGAGAGAATCTTCTTGTCGTTGTTTAATGAAATAGCGAGTCTTAATCCTTTGTCCTTTTATTTTTCATTTAGTGTCGTACCCATTATTCTATCGTTTCCTATTTCCAGTCTATTGTTGAAGAGTGTCTCCATTGGCAGTAACATCCCATCTTTTTTTAGTCCATCTTCTGTCCTTTTCAAGAATTTCTTTCTCACTTTAAATGGTCAATTACGATTCCTCGCATTTTATATGTATGTATGTGCGAGTTTTATCGCTTGAATGCGATTGTCGTTCTTTTATTGTTAATTTCCTTTTTTTTTCGTTTCAATTCTTTGTTTTTTGTTGTACTTGTTAATTACGACTCCAAGTGTACAGTCGCTTGAATTTTTACATTGCTATCCTCTGTATTATTTTTATCCTTATCAGTGAAATTAAAATGTCGAAATCAGTAGCAAATGAGTATCTCTGAGCTCACCGATAAAGGGCAATATAATACCTTTCCCGCAGCACACACACACACACACACACACACACACACACACACACACACACACAAAATAGATAAAAAAAAACTTTTGCGTGCATTGCATTTATTGCTGTTTCCCTCGTTCTGTACCCTTGTTTTCTGTCTATCCCCTTACTGTTGAATTACCATTAGCTCTACTGTGTAAGAAAAGCGTCTGTTCTCCACTGCTAATATATCAGTAGGTTTTGATGAGTCGAAGTTGGGACCTGTTGTATGTAATCCAAGCAATGAATCCCAAACATCTGGTGAGACTGCTGTTTTTGCCTTGTGCCAAAAGAAGACAAAGACCCGATTTCTTAAACAGTGTAAACCTAGGATACCATATTGTTAGTTAGCTAGACACAAATGGATTTTATAAACGCATCTGACGCGGTTCTGTGTATGGCTAGGATCCCGTACGGGATCCTAGCTATGCACAGAACCGCGTCAGATGCGTTTATGAAATCCATTTGTCTAACCAAAAATATGGTATCCTAGGTTTACGCTGTTTAAGAAATCGGGCCAAAGACATCATATTTAATAAATGATACTGAAGCAATACAAATTTATATATTCAATCATACCTGAAGATGAGTAGAATATTATACCCGTAAGCGTTAAGGTAAAAAAATTGTCCTAAGCTTTACACACTCAGGAAGCCACAGGTAATCTGTGACCTCTGAGTGCTTGACCCCTCCCCTCCCCTTTTTTTTCCCACCAGCTCTCTTTACTCCTCCCCCTTTGCTCTTTACTGACCTTATTTTTTTTTTTTATCTTTGATAGAGTTCATGTAGGGTTATCAGCGAATATTTGGATTATTGTCCGTGTAAATCTTAATAGACAAGATCATAAGCTTCCTGTATTGTAATTTGGGAGTGCCTGTGGTCTAGTCTTCTGGAACTATCAGTGATCTAGTGATTGGAGTGATATATATATATATATATATATATATATATATATATATATATATATATATATATATATATATATATATATATATATATATATAATAAATGAAACCTATTTTTCCCCTGGCTGGGACTCAAACCTAGGGCATAATTAGCGTACCGGGGCTCTGCCAACTACACCACCGAAGGTTAGAAAAGAAAACTGCTAAGCTAAGGAACTAGCACTTTCTACCGAAGGTCTGTGTTCATTTTAATCTTTTTTCAGAACCCTACTTTTGGTTTGTTTTCGCATTTAATTAAAATTCCATGCTATATAGGCATTAAGAATGATCAAATAACTTATTGTATGTTAAAACGTGACACATATTTTGCCCCTGGCCGGGATTCGAAAATAGTACACGTAGTTATGGCGTGTATTATGGGTTTACTATGATTTTCTGTTAATTTTGCGATAGCTGTGTATTTAATACTTAAGTCTCCTTAAATAATTATATTTATTTCGTACAATGTCCGGTTTTAACTATTTAATTATCTTTAGATGCACAAATATCTATAGATAATTATGGTAATATAAAAACAGGAGATAAAGAAATATTTTCCCTTGATAAATTGTTCTTGTTCTCTTCTTTTTTGTGATGTGAGGTTTATAATTAGAAAAAGGTGACGCTGATATCCATGACTTTCTAATATATTACAAAGCCACAGGATGAATGGACTTTTTTAATAACAAAGAGTCACTGGGTGAACATTTTTGGTATTTATTATTATCATTATTATTATTATTAATACCATTATTTCAGTTTCCCTTAAATGCTCCTGTATTATCTTCATAAATACTTTTATTTTCCTTCATTTATTGATAGTCATTTGGATTCTCTTTTATTGCCTCTGTTCATTTGTTTCGTATGGACGTACACGCCCTTGTATTTTTTTTCCCTTATAATGAATGGCGGGAACGTCTCTTGTCTACCCTTCCTTTTCCTCCTCTTATTTTATTCAGTAACCTCCTCTCAATCTCTCACTCCGGGACTGCTACCCACCTCTCCGGTAATACATCCCCACTCTGGTACCTCTTCCCCCTCTCCGGTGCTACTTACCACCCTTCAGGAGTTCGAGTCGAGAAAGTTTCCTGTCTTGCACCCGTGGGAACATCTTCTACAGGCTGATCCAGGTGACTATGAGTGGTGCAGGTGGGGGATATCCAAGGACTGGGGGGGTGTTGGTAATGGAGCAGGTGGTAATGCTACAAGGGAGGGAAGGGGTAATTAAGTTTGGTAAATAAAACTTATAATAAAATTTAGTATTTGTAATTGTGCGGAAAGACAGTGCATTGTGTTTTGTAGGTTAATTTGATCATTATTATTATTATTATTATTATGTGTCGCTGTCTGTCATCTCCCTCTAGCTCACTTGTTTTAGGCTGTTGAGTGAATAGGGGTCAGGAAACCGTACATGCCGACTAGAAACATTAGGAATTTAGATTAAGTGAGGAAAATGTGGATAGGATGTTGAAAAGTAAAGGATTTGGATGGAGTGGGTAGGAATAGATAGGGTTAGTAAAGAGGAGATTGGAAATATGATAAACTGTAATCGATATAAAAAGAAATTAAAAGCAAGTTGAGAGAGAGAGAGAGAGAGAGAGCAGGAAACATGATTACCACTGGGGTGGGGAAGCAACATGGAGTGAAGTGGATCTGGGGTTGGCCCCTTACCCCAGTCTTATGTAGCCTTTACCGATGTAATAATGATAATAATGATGTGTTAGGAGACAGGGGGAATCATTAGTATGTGAAGAAAACCAAGATAACAAGAGATGGATCGTTGAAGATGCGTTGATTGGCACAGATTGCATGGCGCCTCGAGAGGGGCATCTCACGATCACATGCAAATTGAGGCTCTCTCTCTCTCTCTCTCTCTCTCTCTCTCTCTCTCTCTCTCTCTCTCTCTCTCTCTCTCTCTCTCTCTCTCTCATAGTGCACATTGACCAATATACTTCTTCACTTTGAGTAAGGAAGAAGTAGGGATTTTTTTCTTAATTTCAATATTTTTGGATACTTGGATGCAACCTATTATTATTATCATCATCATCATTTTGATATTTTTATATTAATTGTTATCATGTTTCACATAGTTATTTTCTTTATAGAAATTATTTCCTCTAAGATTCCCTCCATGACCTATTACTTTAAATATCTAAGATCGTTGCAAACTGTACACTCACACACATGCAGAGAGAGAGAGAGAGAGAGAGAGAGAGAGAGAGAGAGAGAGAGAGCGAGCAAGGGCTTCTACTCCGTGGCTAATAAGATCATGTCACCACCCGGTGTAAGCTTGTAAATATATTTGCAAGGGTTAGTTAAACCACTTTCTATCCACCGTCTCTCTGTTTGTGTTTACTTCGTTTGTGTAGTATTTTACTTTCCTTTGAGATGTAAAGGAGACATGCTTACTTTTTTTTTCAATGTTAATACAAATTTTCTGGAATATAGATTATTATTGTTATTATTATTATCATCATTATTATTATATTTTTGATGGGTATTTTTGTATCACTCAAGTCTTGCTGGAACCCAGTCACTGGGAGAACAAGTCCGCTAATTCATTGCCTTTCTAAGTCCGGATCAGTGCAATGCTAGTGTTAGGAAAGACAACCGGATGTAAAACATATCGTCTGTAGTAACGCTAGTCTCCCAGAGGTTATCACATGTGAACATGGGGAAAAGTTTGTGGTGCAGATAAGGAATATGGAGTTCTCGACACAAGGAAAGAAATATTTAGTCTTGGATACAAGTATTGTGGAGTCCTGGAAACAAGGTATATAATGTGGAGTCCTGGAAACAAGGAAAGTGATATTGAGACCCGGACGCAAGAAGTGATGTGGAGTCCCGGACACAATAAAAGTGATCTGGAGTCCTGGAAACAAGAAATGTAATATGGAGTCCCAACACAAAAAAATACTATTTAGAAATGGAAGCTAGAAATGTATTAATGAGCCCTAGGCACAAGAAAAGTGGTATGGAGATATGGAAACTGGAAAAGTAATATGGAGTCTTGGGCACAAGAAAAATATTATGTAGTTACGAACATTTAGCAACAGTAGTTTATATAATTGATACTCAGTTTGCATATATATGTAATTATAGTTTTGTCATTAGAAGTATATTTTATTAGTATTTATTAGAAGTATATTATTATTAAACTATGCATATATATTATACTGTAAAATGTGTATTTCAAGTTATTTTTTTTTTCAGTAAGCGCAAGCTGCTTTCTCACGCTTCTTAAAATCAGTGATACGGTACAAATGATTTTTTTTTTCTTTTGTGGTTCGAGAGATTAAACACATATCCAGGATATGACGACGCCAAAACAACCCCCTCCTGTTTTTTTACCCTTTCTTTTGTCTGTCGGTACACTTCCTCTTACCACTCTTTCTCTTCTTTGCCAAATGAGATTAGGTTTAGCTTCCTTTAAGGCTTCCCTCTCTTGCAGCCAAGATGTATGTTTCCTTACGTCTGCAGACATATTTTGATTGACTCATTTGGTTATAAGAAGTGTTATGTCGATGTTGTAACTTGTATAGTTTGTTTTTACTAGCATGCCCTCGGCATCGAACTTTTGCAGCCTAGTAATTTAAAGCTCTTGTGTGGATGTCAATGAAAACTTAAGAACATAGCACTTGTAGCTTAGTCCTATAATCTTTTATACAGATGTCCATGAAAAAAAAATTATAGTCGCAAATGGAAAATAAGTAGTTTGTGTACTAGCTGTGTATGTGTATTTTAATTCATTGTAACCTTTCTTCCCAGTTGTAGAAGCGATGTAGCTCTATGGGTAGACCAGTAACGTCAATAGCTTATACATATTAATGGTGCTGTCGAAGCATGTGGTCTGCTGCGTTATTTCTTGTCTATTGTATCATAATCTAACCTAGGTAGTTTAAGTTAGGGTAAGGTACTAAAGACCACAGATAGTGAGGCACGCGGCTAACTAAAATAACGCCATACTTTTTCCGAAAAATGAGTAGCTAACGCCATTTCTTTATTTATTTTAAGATTAATACTGTATCAAGTATGACGATATTTGTAATTTCTCTTATATTGACGCACTAAATATTTGTGCCTTAGGTAAAGAGAGACGCGTGTATTTCAGTAAAGGGGGGGGGTTTGTTTCAAAAGAGAAGCGTGGCGAAATAATATTGCCCCTATGGGCATTGCAAGGGACCTTGGAGGGAACACATTAAGAACAGACTCTAAGGCAGGTGGATGGAAATAGATGTGGCTGTACGGAATGGGGGTTATTAGGATGGATAGAGAGCCATAGGGTGGTGGGGGAGGGATATCTTGGATGATAATACTCGGAGAGTCGGCAATGGGGGATAGGGGGTATCCTGAACACTTCGCTCGCCATATGCTCCTATCCCAGGCGGGGAGTGCTGATAGCGCGAGGTGTAGGAGTCGTAAATTCAAGTTTTCTATCGTCAAAGGTTGATGTTTTCATAGACTGGTTAGGTTAGTCTAGTATCCCCAGGCTGGTTTTCTCTCCTAATCATACGAGAGTTTGATATTGGATTTGGTGGGGTAGTACAAGAAGATGGTTTCTTCTTATCTAAGGGCCTTGTTTGATAGCCATGGTCTATCGTAAGATGATATTGCAGGTCTTTGTGTTGATGATAATATTTGTCAAGTTGATCCAGAGTGAAATTCGTATTATTTGATAACTATTTGACGAAAATTATCAGCGATTTTACTTAGTGTATGAGAAGGACAAAATATTTGAACCTCCAAAATAAAATCTGCAGACATTCTATGCATAATATCAATGTAATTCTCTCTTCATTGTAATTCTCTCTTCATTATCTTCTATATGCTATAGCATTCGCTTGAATAGCACCAGTACATTTTTTTTCTTTAAACTTCAATTTGCATTTTATTGCAAATAGCACTAATTGTATGGACAGTATAATTCAATAATTTCTTCCTAATGATATTTTGTATATATTTTTTTATGATAGAAGGTTTTTATATAGACAGAATTTTCTTTCTCTATATTTAGATTTTTTTTTTTCAGCTTGGTTGTTTCTATATAACGTATGGAATTATTCATTGTATTTGTATTGTGAAATACATATTTACATTTAGTGTTTGGAGGTTTCATATATGCTTCCATTTACCATTGTAATTTCGAATGTATTTAGCCTTTGGAATTATCTACTGTTTTCATGTAGCCCTTGGAGTTCTCTCCATGTAGCCTTTGTAGTTTCCATTTCATTTCGTATAGCCTTTGGATTTATCGTTTGCTTTCATATAGCTTTATTCAGTTTCAGATTGATTTCTTGTAGCATTTGTAGTTTTCTAATGGCTTCATGTAGCCTTTCCAGTTTATGGGGTTGCGCCCATTTAGTCTTGGCAGTTTTTCAGTCATTATATATTTCTCAGAATCTTGATATAGCCTTTGCAGATTTTAAGTTGCACATTTACTTAGTTTATACATATTTTAGGTTTCATACTTTGTATTTGCAGTGTCTTGGTTGCATTTTCATTTGGCAATTGGGGGTTGGGGGGTTTCTTGGTTATTTTTTCAATTGATATTTCCAGTCTTGGTTGCATTTTTAGTTAGCAGTCTTCATTTTTGTGTCGCATATTTTTAGTCTAAAGTTGTACCTCATAATACATCTCTCGTCTGCTTCTTTTGGTGTAAATTACACCAGGTGCTAAAAAAAAAAACCGCATTCCAAAGACCCTGCAGTGACTTGCATCCACGTCAAATGGTGACAGATTGGTAGTGCATCGTCGTCATATCTTTTCAGGTTTTATGATGATGATGCAGTGGAGTAACTTTTCGTCGCGTTGTAAATAACAAACGATATAGTATGTCTATATATTTTTTTTTTACTTGTAGGCCGCTTTCACACCAAAGTGGCCCGTTGCACGTGGCATGCCACATGCGACGTGCCACTTTGGTGTGAAAGCTGCCGTAGAATTATTGGTTTGGCGCAACTTGGTTGTTCGAAGCCAGATATGATGCATTCATTTGTTTTAAGAAACTTGTTCTACAGTTTACCATATTTCGTTAGCTTCTTCTCTGCCTCAGCCACTCTACCACAACACTCAACCACTTCCACTACCACCACCCTTAGTCATAAAACCCCACCACCTCTTTCCCATCCATCTACCTTCCCCTACACTTACTCCCTTTTGCTCTTCCCGTAAAGAACAGATATGCAGTATTTTCTTACCAAAATGTAGTACACACACACACACACACACACACACACACACACACACACACACACACACACACACACACACACACACACACACACATACACATTCATTTGTTTTGAGAAACTTATTCTGGAGTTTACAATATATTATAAGCTGCTTCTCTGCAGCAATCATTTCATCACACTGCTCAACCACTGGGCCTCTCAACCATAGTTCTACAACTCCCACTACCTCTAGACTCCACCATGAACCCCTCACCACATAACTCACCCCTCTATCCATCCCCACCCTAACACATCCCCCTCCATACACCGTTCTTCCCTATCCCTCCAATCTTTCCTTTAGTCACTTGGAGTCCTGACAGAGCCTTCACACATATCGAAGGAATGCTGGTTCTCTCGTATTAATGGAGGGGGGGGGCAGTGGGTGACCAGGATATATACACGGACTTAAGAAATTATACATAGGTCCGCGGAACCATCTTTTTTCATTATTTTAGGCTAATGTTAATGATATATAAATAATTTTAGAAACGAAGCTAGTAAAATTAAATTTAATACAAGTGGGCATTCCTGTATATTTGTAACGTACATTCACATATCCATATGTATAGATATCGTGCGTATGTATATTTCCTCAGGTGTATCTATTTATGGTATATATATCGTATGTGTATTTTTGCTTGTGCCTATATCCTCTTATGGATGTAGGATGATATGGTAATGTCACATACGTGTTTTGTTTGTTGTGCATGTGTACTCTTAGTTTTGTAAATGAATAGCCTTTGCCAAATGGAAATAAATGTTTGTTTGTTGTTTGTTTGTATGCATCCGTGTTTTAATATATCGTATTGAGTATAACACGGGGGGGGGGGGAGAAAATGTCCCTCATCGAGCCCCGGCACAAGAACACATTTATGCACAAGTGTATATATCCGTGTGTATCCCTATATATCATTTATCATAGGTGTGTATTTTGTTTATGCATAGTAACATGCGTATGCATCCGCGTTCTAACGTATTTTAATCAAGTATTAGCACAGTAGTAAATTATGAAGTAAAATCACGTATTATGTATTTAAAACAGTCCATGATTTTATCAAACAACGCTGATGGAAGAAAAATTATTATTTACAACAACAAATTATTTACAAACAAAAACACTATTTATTTACATTTGTCGTCTCTGGAGATTGATGTGCATCTAATCGGTTAGATAAGGCTGCAGCTGCTGTCTCGACGTGTCACTTGGCTCTTTTAAACATTTTAAATCCGCCTCTGCATACAAATGCAACGAAGCTTATTTATTATATTTATTTATTCATTCATTTCAGGCTCCTTGCCTGCATGCATAATGAACATTATTGATTCATTTATATTTTTTATTTCTTCGTATATTTTTGTCTTTGTTCAGTTTTTTTTTTATCAGGCCCTTATATTTTTCTTTATTTGATATTAGACGTATAGTTTTTGTGTGTTGAAGCTTTGCTCATACGTAATGCAGTTTTTGTTTATTATTATTATTATTATTATTATTATTATTATTAATATACTATTTTCTTCCCGTAGAGAGTCCAGGTATTTTTCTCTGACTCATATGTGGGAATGTGGCTCTTGTATATATAGATAATAATAATAATAATAATAATAATAATAATTATTATTATTATTATTAATATTATTATTATTATTGAGAGTACGTGTTAGTGTGGCTTACTTATGAAACGATAACAAATGAAAACTGACAAACCAAAACAGTAAAACAGGCAATGCTAGAGAAAGAAAAACAAAGATTAGTTTACTATACAAATATGTGCTTAGTGTCAACATTCTCTCTCTCTCTCTCTCTCTCTCTCTCTCTCTCTCTCTCTCTCTCTCTCTCTCTCTCTCTCTCTCTCTCTCTCTCTCTCTCTCTCTCTCTCTCTCTCTCTCTCTCTCTCTCTCTCTCTCTCTCTCCACATTCCTTCCCATAATGCTGTTGATTGTTTTAGTTGGTGGGAAGAAATTTCAGTGCTGTGTTGAAAGCGGGAAAGAGCACTTGATTTACCTTGGAATAATAATAATAATAATAATAATAATAATAATAATAAGAAGAAGAAGAAGAAAAGATGAAGAATTAAAATCCCACTGCAGTTGTTGTAATTCTCAAAATACGATAATAATAATAATAATAATATGATGATGAATAATTAAGATCCCACCGCTGTTGTAATGCTCAAAATAAAATAATTAATAATAATTGGTCTTAAAAGTCATGGCTATTTTAAAGGTCTGACGAGTGAAATGATTCTTGGATCTGTGGGTTGGCATTGGCATATAACAGGGATTATTGGTTTTAAAACTTGGGTAGAGGTAAATATTGATGGATATGATTGTACCTTATTTACAAAACGCATTGCCAGTGCCACACTTTGTTATCGACTTCCATCAGTCAGTTATTTATTTTATTTTATATATGATTGTGACACCAGGACGGGCCAAAAAATAATAAAATAAAACAGCCCTCATCGGGCCTGGGCACGAAGAATACATAAAGTAAAGAGAAACCGAGATGGAGAGTGTAATGATCTGCCAGATGTGAAGGGATAATAAAAGATGTGTAGTGAAGGGATAATAAAAGATGTGTAATGAATATCCAAGAATATTCATTGTCGCTGTAGGCATAGAAAAAGAACCGTAACTGAAGGAAGACTTAACATTGTGTTTTTATAAGTTAATTTTTGTGAGCCCACATTAGTTGTTGTTGTTGTTTTTTTGATATTTGCAACATTTTTTTAACTGGATAATGTTTGCATTTTAAGAACAGAGGTGTCAGATTATCGGATGTCTCTTGTCTTAATCATTCGTTTTATCTTTCCATAAGAGAACATTACGCTGATTCCAAGGATGATTTGACGGTTCTGTTGGTGTCTGAGCATCGTCTGCAAGCTGACAATATATATATATATATATATATATATATATATATATATATATATATATATATATATATATATAATTTTTTTTTTTTTTTTTTTTTTTTTTAAGACTGGTGTCTGATTATTTTAAGTGCGATTGAGTCTTCAAGTTATCAGAGCATTCTTGCCTTACTTCGTTTAGCTTTTAATAACCAAACATTACCCAAATTCCCAGGACACTGTTGATATTTCTCTTGGAGTCTGGGCATCGTCTTCAGGGTGCCATATGATGTCTGTTTTTAAGTGCCAAGCATCCCTGGCTATCTGCCCTGTAATAGCACATGGAACAAGGTGGTGTAGCATGTAATTGGCGCTTTTCCTATCCCTGGTGGGCCATTACAGCCATAAACCGTGTTTGTTGAACTATTTGTGGCCGGTTTTGGTGTGAGAAACACTTTCCAAAATGTGGAAAGGGGGGGAGGGGGCTAAAGAGCGTTATTTCTCAGAACCCTTCTGCGCAATGTTAAAGCCATCTTCATTAAGCGTCGATGATGGAGAAATAATGCGTCTCATTTGAAAGATTCTGGTGTGTGTTATAATGATTCTCTGGTGCGATGTTCTTAATGTGTCTCATTTTAAAAATTCTGGTATTATAATGATTCCTGGGCGTGATGTTTTTAATGCGTCGCATTTGGGAGATTTTGGAGTTTTGTGTTAATTGTGGTTCACTATCATCGTGCTATAAGTTTTTTTTTTTTTTTTTTTTCACTACGAGTCCCAGTTTTGTGGTGGACACGGATTGAAGCGGTTATATAAGGGTAGCTGCTCTTCCTAACGCCCCACCGAGGATTCGAATTTGGGTCCGGCACCTCCCGGGTCGAGCATTTTACCATTACGCTACGGAGGTCCCCTCATGGTGCTCTGAATTTATGACTTTATTATAAAACTTTGAATCAACATACATTAGCCCACAGGAGGCTTCGACCCTTGGACTATTGGAAGAGTAATTTCTGAAGTCAAATCTTATTACCACTGAGCCGCGACTGTCCTATTCTGAAGCTCATATTTCAAAATGTACATTATCAATAGTCCTAGGGTCGATTCCTTCTGCTGGGTATTGTTTATATTATATAGAAATGTAATTGCTTGTTAAAATGATTGAATAATTGGATCTTTTTCATGTTCCTTTCTCTGCAAAAGTTTGTAGCCTATATTTAAATGCCTAAAAAGAACTTTGTATTTATTTCAATTGCTCTTGAAAAATTTTAATAGATGTTTCATATCCAATACAGTAATGATTTAACCTGTTTCAGGCTAAATCTCTTTCCCTCATAGAAAAACGGTTTTAATCATAAAACTATTGTACTTCATCTTTTTCATACATCTTTACACTTCAGGAAAAACAGATGACTTCTGATATATAAGTACTAACTAATAATTGAAACTGAATGGTCATTTTTGCTCTCGTTCCAGATCTATTTTAATCTTAGCATATTCTCTCTCTCTCTCTCTCTCTCTCTCTCTCTCTCTCTCTCTCTCTCTCTCTCTCTCTCTCTCTCTCTCTCTCTCATCAGATTCCAGGTGGTTGTTTTTGCGTCTCCTGAAAATCGAACTTTGGGTTCAACATATTCACTTGTCCATATGTGACTCTGAGCTTGTTTACTGGAGCACTACTACCCTTTCCTTCCAACATCCATGTGACTCTGACGAAGAGGAGCTGTAAGAGCTAGTAGAAATTATATTTGAATTGTTTAATAGTATGTTACCAATTCTTAACACACATCTGAGGGAAAGTTTCTCTACGTAGCTTCGAAAAAAAGTAGCTTAGACGACACGTTCCGCCCCGAAGGCTGACCTCGATTTTCGCCTATTCAAGTTATAAGAGAAGAAGAAGCGACCGCTACCGTTTGTCTCGCTTGCTTCTTTGTGACCCTCTTGAGACAGTGTTGCCAAGTGTTTCGGCGTGAATTTCTACCCTAAACCAGGAGGAAAAATTCCCCCAAAATCTTAAAAAAAAAATTAACTGTCTTTAAATTTCCTTATTTCGTAGTTTTAACTCTTGAAAGTTTTGCCTGGTGGGACACTGTGCACATGTACAAGAGGTGTCTAAAATTAATGTCAAAAGAATAAAAATAGCTGTTTCCACTCATTCTACATTAACATATAGTTAAATTATAATAAATGCCTTACTAATATATATTTGTATATAAAAAAAAATACCTTTTAGAATGCTATATACCATAAATATGGAATTTTAATTTGATATAGATTTCCCCCCAAAATTAAAGATCCCACCAGCAGCCTGAATTCACCCTATTTGGGGAAATTTCCCAAAGGTTGGCAACACTTTTTAGAAAAAAAACCCTGTGAATAACATTTCATTGGAAATAACAGCTTTTATAGGCAACGAATGGACACCGTTACTAATTGTCTTCTCGTCTACTTTTCATTTGTAGCCCGAGCTAAGACAGTATTAGTGGAGGCATTATTGTTTTATACATAGGGCAAAACTTGGATTTTAGAAGAGTAATGATGATATAAGTTAGTGCAATAATCAATACTTGTCATTGAGATAGAAAAATTATATATATGTCTCACCTCCATTTTTAAGATTGTCAGATATCCGTTTGATTAACCTAATTATGAATATTATAGAGTACGCCATTATAAGTCAATCGGTAAAAAAAAAAAAATTATGCTACTATTCTTAAGAACAACGAAGTTGCTCATTCAGATCAACTCAAAAATGAGAGTTGTCTCGCTGGAAGGAAGAACCATTTTCAACGATAACAGCAAACGAGTACTGGCCACTACTGCAGGAGGCAAAACAACCCCGAGGGCCTTCAGTAAGCGACGCACAACCACAAGAAAAAAATATCATCAAAATCAGGAAATGGAGCATGAAGACTCGATATCCTGTCATTTCTCCGCCCTGTAGAGCAAGAATAGTTGAGACAATAACAAATTCTGTAAAAAAAAAAAAAAGACTCCGAAGAATAAATGTCCACATCTATTCTGGAAAGTAGTCCAGCACTTGAGGAAGCAACCCAGTTCAACTCAGTATCGGTCCCAAGTCCAGACCAGTGTAGAAAGTTGATGTCAGGAAAGGATTTCTGACAATTACAAATTCTCCAAGAAGGTCCAAAGAAAAAGATGTCCACATGTTTCCAGAAATATATTCCAGATATTGGGGTAGAATCCAGTCTACACATAACTGTACCAGGGCCAAACTTGGATAGTAGATATAAAGGATTATCTTAATCATATCCCTTATATTATATTAACCCTTTCATACGAAACTATACAGTACTAAAATGTCCACCAGGTACAGTAGAATATGATATACAACACTGTTATTCACCCGAGGAACAAGTCGTTAGCATATACATAATTTGACTTGGTCGTACCTTCCTGATAGCGAGTTATGGGGGTTGAATTGACCATTTTCCCAATATAACTTACGTGTACTCACTATTTTTGCTAATTTACCAGGAAGTATCACTCGAATAAAGTAAAGTCACACCGTTTGATAAGTTTTCAATTAGTCCCCATTCAAATGGAGATAGACATGGAGTTGGAGAATGAAGGCTGGATGTCCTTCCTAACACCCCGCGGTGGGGATCTAACCCCTATATGTCGCTTCTCGATACGCGTGCACTACCACTGAGTTACCGCGGTCCCCTATCTCTCGAGTAGTCATTAGCACATATCAGTGAAAATGACATAGTTTGACTTGGCACCACCTTCTCGATAATGAGACTTTGATGGTGTTGGTTTTTGGTATCTCGATGAAAAAGCTTTCGTTTTATTAGTGACTCAGCTTTTTGAAGGCTTGCTGAAGAGGCGACAGAAGCATTTGTTTGCTTAGTAATTTGGATCAACTGGAGAAAGCGCACCTTAGGCTGTAGTAGAAAAAGATCTTGTTTTATCAGTGAGTCAGATATTTACACCTTGCTGTAGAGGCGACAAAAGATTGTGTTTAGATAGCTTTATAATCTGGATCAACGGTAGAGAGTGCACCTCAGGTTTTCGTAGAAACCGCTCTTGTTTATCAGTCGGTTTTTAATTAATAAAGATCAAGTGGAGAAAAATCACCAAGTTTTTGTGGAAAGAGCGCTTGTTTTATCAGTCAATTTTTAAACCTTGCTGAAGATGCGACAGAACCTTGTAATTACCTAGCTTTGAATTCTGGATCAGTTGGAGACAACGCACCTCTGACTTTTGTAGGAAAAAAGCTCCTGCTTAATCTGTCTTTACTATTTATTGAAGAGGCGATAGAGGTTTGTGTCTGCTAACTTAGTAATTTGGATCAACTGGCGAAAACGCATCTCAGGCTCTCATAAGAAGAACTGAGGCTTGCCGAGGCGAAACTCGTATTTTCTCTTAGTCATTTGGATCAACTGAATAAAAAGAACTTCAGACAGGAGACTATCGTTAGATGCGCTTTCTACAGTAGTTGTAGCCTAACCTAACTGTACCTAATAATACAAGTCACACCTCCATTTCAAAATTTGTCAGATATCCGTGTGACTGATACAAGTATTCTAACAAAATCTAACCTAACCTTATATTATGTCACACCCCATTTCACATGTTGGGGTCTCCGACCCCCCCCTTAACTATATTTACCCCAGTTGTTAGTCTTGAGGTGCATTATCTTCAGTTGATCCAATAGGCTAAGTTTCAATATATATATATATATATATATATATATATATATATATATATATATATATATATATATATATATATATATATATAAATTACTGTTTGCATTATTTTTTGTGATTGTGTATTTGCATTTGTGTGTGAGTGAGAGAGAGAGTGAGAGAGAGAGAGAGAGGAGGAGAGAGAGAGAAGAGGAGAGAGAGAGAGAGAGGAGAGAGAGAGAGAGCGTGCTCTTGCACATTGTTTATTGTTTATATACTTCCGAACCTTATTGTGTTTGAAAAGACGGAGGTGTTGCTTCAAATAGAAGCAAGAGTTGGTTGAGAAGGATGAGGGGGATATGGTGGGGGTTTGAAAATGTTTTTTGGGGGTGCTGCTTACGGTATGGGAGTGAGGGTGAAGAAAGAATTGGTGTGACAATAAACAATACTGTCATTTGGGGAGGGGGTTGGTGTTGATATGGTTTGTGTGCGTGTGTGGATATATCTTACTGCATGTCAAAGGCAAAACTGTTGTGCCTATTTTAAATCGTTTTGATTGCTTAAGAGTACCAGAAATAATGTTAGAAATAGTTATTGAAAGACAGGTCTCTGAAATGTACATGTTTGCCAAAGGCAACAAGAATGTAGTTCTCAATGTTATAGAAATAATTTTTGCATTTCTATATCGTTCTATTCTCCTGTTGACCGTGGCTCTGTGGAGTATATGACTAATCCTCTCTCTCTCTCTCTCTCCTCTCTCTCTCTTCTCTCTCTCTCTCTCTCTCTCTCTCTCTCTCTCTCTCTCTCTCTCTCTCTCTCTCTCTCTCCTCTCTCTCTCTCTCTCTAATATATATATATAGTGCATATGTGTTATTAATTTTATAAGAGTTTTCCTATATATGCTCCTCTTTTTATATTTTGTATGACCAGAATAATTAATCATTATTATCCTTATATTTGTCTTTTTTATTGCTTTGTGTGATCATCGTTCCTTAATTATATTTTATATATTGTTGCAAGAGATTTCTTATAATAAAATTAAATAAAAGTAAATTTTAGCTTCTAATTAGTCATTTATTTGTCATTTCAGGTATGTACTTTTTGAGGTCTTGGTTTGGATATTGTTTATATCGAATTGGTGAGTACATTGAAAATTGTAAGTTAGTAATTATAATAGTTTTGTTATTATTGTTGCTGTTATTATTATTATTATTATTATTATTATTATTATTATTATTATCATCAGTATTAGTATTTTTCTTTTTCTTATTTCATTCGTCTCTCTCTCTCTCTCTCTCTCTCTCTCTCTCTCTCTCTCTCTCTCTCTCTCTCTCTCTCTCTCTCTCTCTCTCTCTCTCTCTCTCTCTCTCTCTCTCTCTCTCTCTCTCTCTCTCTCTCTCTCTCTCTCTCTCTCTCTCTCTCTCTCTCTCTCTCTCTCTCTCTCTCTCTCTCTCTCTCTCATCGTGAGAGCGATTTTATCTGGGCGTGATTCGCCATGGAAGGGTGAACCCCTAATTTTCGTACCTGGACTGAAATTGTTTCATCATAAACGCTACTTGTTCGGTCCCTTTTAATTATTAAACTCTTCCTCAGGGACATGTACTGGACGGACGAACGTGTGTTCGTGCGTGTGTAAGAGAGAGAGAGAGAGAGAGAGAGGACATGTACAGAACATATCCTAGTGTGTAATAAATTTTAGTGATGCTCCTTTGTAGAGATACAATAGTTATTCTTATTATTATTATTATTATTATTATTAAAACAAATATAATACTATTACGCATTTTTTGATATTATATATAGCCTCTGTGGTCTATTGGACTAAGCTGGTAATCTAGAGTTCGCAGGTTCGATTTCCGACAAGGAAGGAAGATTATTATTATTATTATTATTATGATAATTATTGAACAGAAGCAATAACGCATTTTTACATGTCTTTAAATAATCTACCTTCCTTGTCGAGAATCGAACCTGGGAACTCTCGACTAGAACTCCACATCCTAGTCCACTATATTACAGAATTTGTTAAAAGAGAGGGCACTGGGACATCTACTGATGCCTTACAGATGGAGGGACGCCCCTGTAATCATTATTCTCCAATGTCCACTGGTGTGGATTGGAGAGGGGGTAAACGTAGATTAATAATCGCAGTATCTTTTCTATTTCTATGCGACCTCGGTAATGTTCCAGTTCCTTCTCTTTTAATAACCTCTGTGGTACAGGTGACTAGACTGTGAGATTATAGTCTAGAGTTCCCAAATTCGATTCCCGACAAGGAAAGTAGATTATTTGAATTATTTATTATTTTTATTATTGTTATATTATTATTATTATTATTATTATTATTATTATTATTATTAACCTGGCGTCTTTTGTACATTGTAAAGCTCGGTCAAAACTTCCGCGGTGAAGGTGCCCCAGAAGGTTATGTTGAGTCATTTCTCTGTTCCTTTGAAGGTCGTAGTAGTAATAGTAGTTGTAGTTGTTGTTAGTTTGAGGTTCGTTGTTTCGCGAAACCTTGTGTGGCTCCTCATTTGCATATTCTCTTCACGGTTTATTAATTATTAATCGGCAGGATCATCCGTTTTTTACCCCTCCCACTCAATTTTTTTTTTACCTCTACTTCCCTTCCCCCCTCCCATTTTTTATTGGGGGGGAGGGGATTCAGAGAATATAAGTTTTTCCTCTTCTCTTTGCAAGGTCATATTATTATTATTTTTATTATTATTATTAGTAGTAGTAGTAGTGTCATTATTATTATTATTATTATTATTATTAGGGTGCATTTGTATAATGTTTGTATATAATTGTTTTATTGGCGCTGAAATCAGCTTTGTTTATGACAGTTTGTATATAATTGTTTTATTGACGCTGAAATCAGTTTTGTTTAAGTTGTATGTTTCAGGAAGCTGAACATTAATTTATTCATACAAACATAACCTCGTGAGTTTTCGTAGAAATGTTTGGGTTGAGTGCCTCACGTTGTGGGAGGAGGAGGAGGAGGTGAAGATAGTTTCATCTTCCGTGTGTTGGCTACGCTTCCATGCGTTTACCAAGGTCATTTTTATATTGTTTTTTTATTTGCTCTTTATCTCCCCTTATTTTTTGTTTCATTTTTCTGTCTTATTTCGTCATCATTTATTTCTTATTTGTTCATTTATGTATTTTAATCCTTTTCTGTCATTATTATTTTTTTTGTTATTCCTGTTATTGTATTTGCTCTGCATTTTATATATATATATATATTTTTTATATTTTATTTCCTGATGTATATAGTTTTTTTTTTTTTTATTGTTTTCAATTTTTTTTATTGTTGATTTTACAGAGTATTACTGTTTTTATTTTTCCTCGTATTCTTTAAGCTTTTGGGTACTAAAAAAATTTAAAATAGAAATAAGGAATATATTAAATTAATTCTGTTTTCTGTACTAATTTTTATTTGTACTTTTTCTTCAGTTTCGTTATTTCTGTTATTTTGCGTTTTTTCTTTTTTTTCCCTTTCTCCATTTATTCTATTTGATCTTTCTATTCAATTCATCTCTTCTATTTAATTTGTACTTAGTTCGTATTTCTACATTTCTATTATCCTTAATTTTCGGTTAATTTTGCATATTAAGTTTAAAAAAATATTTAATAAATTTTTTCAAGTGATGAATTTTTTGTCTTGAAGGCAGTCTAGTGAACGATTATGGATGACCGACCAATACTAAAGATAATATTTGGAGTGTTTCTTCGTTTTTTTTCTTTTTTTAAACATTGTGGCCAAAAGAAAAAAAATGAGTCTCCATCAGAATGGCTAAT
>JAXCGZ010023347.1:0-25000 GCA_037179515.1 Halocaridina rubra
ATTTAGATGTTCATAAAGCTACAGGTCCCGATAACATATCCCCTCATGTGCTTAAAAAATGCGCAAACACAATATCAGTGGCACTAAGTATCATATTTAAGGAGTCACTGGAGTCGGGGGAGATTCCAAGATGCTGGAAACAAGCAAATGTGATACCTATCTTCAAAAAGGGAAGGAGGGATACGGCTCTGTACTATAGACCAGTTTCCTTGACCAGCCTAGTTTGCAAAGTTATGGAGAAACTACTAAGGAAACATATCTCTCTTCACTTGGAATCCTTCAACTTTTTGTCAGTGAGGCAACATGGCTTCAGAGAAGGTAGATCAACAGTAACAAACTTATTAGAATTTTATGATGAGGTAAGCCAAATCTTACAGGAAAGAGAGGGCTGGGCAGATGGCATATTCCTAGACTTCCAGAAAGCGTTTGACACTGTTCCACATGGGAGACTTATTAGGAAGCTGCAATCAATGGCTAGAATAGGTGGAAATGTTTTGGAATGGATAAAAACTTACTTAGAAGGAAGGGAACAGAGGGTTAGAGTAAGACACTCAGTGTCTGAATGGAGAAGAGTTAGTAGTGGAGTTCCACAGGGTTCAGTTTTAGGGCCACTTTTGTTCCTTGTATATGTAAATGACCTACCAGAGTCTGTAAATTCATTCATGAATATGTTTGCAGATGATGCAAAGATTGTGAAGAAAGTAAAAAACGAGAACAATGGTAGAGAACTTCAGGAGGATCTAAATAATCTGCATGAGTGGTGAGAAAAGTGGCTAATGAAATTCAATACTTCAAAATGTAAGGTAATGAGAATGGGTACAAGTGCAAGAAGGCCCAAGCTTGACTACTCGGTGGCTGGAGTACAACTTCAAGAGACAGAAAATGAGATAGATGCAGGAGTAAACATACTGGCAGATTTGTCTCCAGAAATACATATAAATGGCGTAGTAAGGGCAGCATATGCATTCTTATCAAATGTAAGGGTAGCCTTCAGGCACATGGACAAGGAAATGTTCAGAAATATTTATGTAACCTATGTGAGGCCAAAACTCGAATATGCAGCCCCCTTTTGGAATCCGCACTTGAAAAAGCACATAGCTAAGCTTGAAAAAGTTCAAAGACATGCCACGAAACTGGTGCCAGAAATACGCAATCTCAGTTATGATGAGAGGCTGAGGGAATTAGACTTACCATCACTCGAAGCTAGAAGAGTGAGGGGGGATATGGTGACAGTCTTTAAATTCCTTCATGGTTATGATAGAGTGGATAGGGATCGATATTTTGATATGGCTGGCTCTAGAACTAGTGGTCATAGTTTGAAGCTTCGTAAGAAAACTTCTTCGCAGGATGTAAGGAAATACTTTTTCAGTGTAAGAGTAGTTGAAAATTGGAATTCGCTAAGCGAGGAGGTAGTTAATGCTATCTCAATCCATAGTTTTAAGGGCAGGTATGATAAGTATCACTAAGTCTAAAATGGAACCGATCAGGAGACGGGAAGATACGAGCTTTGGGCTCTTTCCCGTAAACACAATTAGGTAATCACAATTAGGTAATCACACACACACACACACACACACACACACAGTATATCATTGAAGACATCCTTCCTGAGAGTAGAGGCACTGAGGACATGAGGAGGAACTATCCGAAAGGAGATTACATCAAAATGAATGAGCTTTTTGCAGTTATTGACTGGAGAACCTTATTTTACAACAAATCTGTACAAGAAATGTATGACATCTTTTGTGAGAAATATGGGAAGATAGTAGATTGCTGCATACCTGTCACCAAAGTAGGTGTAATTTATGCCAGAGAGAAATGGTTCGATAATGGGTGTAAAAGAGCTAAGGAGTGGAGAGACAAATGCTGGAAAAGGTATAGGAGGAGAAAAAACATAAATGCCTGGCAAACCTACAAAAGAGCAAGAAATGACTACCTAAGTAAAAGGAGAGAGGCAGAGAGAGATTATGAGAGGGACATCACCAGGAAGGCTAAAGAAAATCCCAAGCTTTTCCACAGCTTTATCAGAGGAAAACTGAAGGTAAAAGAACAGGTTTTAAGGCTAAAGAGAGCGGATGGAAGCATCACTGAGACGGACGAAGAGATCTGCAAAGAATTGAACAAGGATTTCAGTCAGTATTTACAGTAGAAAATACCCCACCCCCTCAGATTGCAGTGATAGAAGCTCAAGGGCCGGTATTAGAGAACACCAACCTTACAGCCACAGAGGTATGCAAAGCGCTGATGGATTTAGATGTTCATAAAGCTACAGGTCCTGATGATATATCCCCTCATGTGCTTAAAAAATGCGCAAACACAATATCAGTGGCACTAAGTATCATATTTAAGGAGTCACTGGAGTCGGGGGAGATTCCAAGATGCTGGAAACAAGCAAATGTGATACCTATCTTCAAAAAGGGAAGGAGGGATACGGCTCTGAACTATAGACCAGTTTCCTTGACCAGCATAGTTTGCAAACTTATGGAGAAACTACTAAGGAAACATATCTCTCTTCACTTGGAATCCTTCAACTTTTTGTCAGTGAGGCAACATGGCTTCAGAGAAGGAAGATCAACAGTAACAAACTTATTAGAATTTTATGATGAGGTAAGCCAAATCTTACAGGAAAGAGAGGGCTGGGCAGATTGCATATTCCTAGACTTCCAGAAAGCGTTTGACACTGTTCCACATGGGAGACTTATTAGGAAGCTGCAATCAATGGCTAGAATAGGTGGAAATGTCTTGGAATGGATAAAAACTTACTTAGAAGGAAGGGAACAGAGGGTTAGAGTAAGACACTCAGTGTCTGAATGGAGAAGAGTTAGTAGTGGAGTTCCACAGGGTTCAGTTTTAGGGCCACTTTTGTTCCTTGTATATGTAAATGACCTACCAGAGTCTGTAAATTCATTCATGAATATGTTTGCAGATGATGCAAAGATTGTGAAGAAAGTAAAAAACGAGAACAATGGTAGAGAACTTCAGGAGGATCTAAATAATCTGCATGAGTGGTCAGAAAAGTGGCTAATGAAATTCAATACCTCAAAATGTAAGGTAATGAGAATGGGTACAAGTGCAAGAAGGCCCAAGCTTGACTACTCGGTGGCTGGAGTACAACTTCAAGAGACAGAAAATGAGAGAGATCTAGGAGTAAACATACTGGCAGATTTGTCTCCAGAAATACATATAAATGGCGTAGTAAGGGCAGCATATGCATTCTTATCAAATGTAAGGGTAGCCTTCAGGCACATGGACAAGGAAATGTTCAGAAATATTTATGTAACCTATGTGAGGCCAAAACTCGAATATGCAGCCCCCTTTTGGAATCCGCACTTGAAAAAGCACATAGCTAAGCTTGAAAAAGTTCAAAGACATGCCACGAAACTGGTGCCAGAAATACGCAATCTCGGTTATGATGAGAGGCTGAGGGAATTAGACTTGCCATCACTCGAAGCTAGAAGAGTAAGGGGGGATATGGTGACAGTCTTTAAATTCCTTCATGGTTATGATAGAGTGGATAGGGATCGATATTTCGATATGGCTGGCTCTAGAACTAGAGGTCATAGTTTGAAGCTTCGTAAGAAAACTTGTTTGCAGGATGTAAGGAAATACTTTTTCAGTGTAAGAGTAGTTGATAATTGGAATTCGCTAAGCGAGGAGGTAGTTAATGCTATCTCAATCCATAGCTTTAAGGACAGGTATGATAAGTATCACTAAGTCTAAAAATGGAACCGATCAGGAGACGGGAAGATACGAGCTTTGGGCTCTTTCCCGTAAACACAATTAGGTAATCACAATTAGGTAATCACACACACACACACACACCACACACACACACACACACACACACACTTAATGGAGACATATGAGGAAGCTGCAAATAATATCAAGACTAGGTGGAAATGTGTTATAATGGATAAAAACTTATTTAGAAGGAAGGGAACAGAGGGTTAGGGTAAGACAAGCAGAGTGTGAATAGAGAAAGACTAGCATTGGAGTTCCACAGACATCTGGTTTAAGGCCACTTCTGTTCCTTCTGTATATAAAAAATGATCTGACGGAGTCTGTAAATGCATTTATAAATATGTTTGCAGATGGTACAAAGTTCGTGACGAGAGTAAAAGAGAAAAATAATGGTTGAAAATTTCAGGAAGACCTAAGCAGAATTAGTATGTCAAAATGTAATGAGAATGGGCAAAGTTCCTGCAAAGAGGTTCAGATTTGGGTAATCCATAGCATTTGCTAAACGTCAAGAATCAGAGAACAAAAGATATCTAGGGGTAAATTTACAGGCAGATATTTATTTGGGAATGCAAATATATTGTATAGTGATGGACGCATATTCTTTCTTAGCAATGGTAAGGGTGGCCTTCAGGCACATGGACAAGGAAATGCTCAGATATTTTTACGTGACTTATGTGAGACCAAAGCTTGAATATGTAGCATCCTTTTGGAATCCGCACTTGAAAATTCATATTAATGAATTGGAGAATGTCCAAAGACACACAACGATGCTAATGACTGACATACATAATCTTAGTTATTAGAGAAGGCTTAGTGAGTTAGACTTACCATCACTAGAATCAAGTGGAGGAAGGGGATTACGGAAACGGTTTTCAATTCTTTCATGATTTGACAGAATGGATAGGACCGATTTTTGAGACTGACGGCTCTAGACCCGCTCGAAAATATCTGTAGGATTTAAAGAAGTATTTTCTTATTAATGTAAAAATAATAAATGGAATTCGCCGGGTAAGGAAACAATGACTGCTAAATGCATTCATTGCTTTAAAGGAGAGATATGATTAGTGTCAGTGAGTGAAATATTAAAGCGATCAGGAGACTTGGAGTTATTGGCTTTTGGCTCTTTTCCCTTGAGCACAAATAGGTATATATAACTAGGTAAATTCAATAAGGTAACTACACACATACGTTAGCTTAGTTATTAGGAAAGGCTGAGGGAGCTATACTTTCCATCGTTAGAAGCAAGAAGGAAGATGGTGACATGATAATCTGGCCTAACTTAACCAAATCAGACTTTTAATCTGCATGTGTAGAATACACGTTCACATGCAAAAAAAAAAAAAAAATTCTTGTTGATGTATAATACAGCATACACTTACCTAGGCCTAAAAGCTGTAATCATGTCTCTCTCACTCATTCATATGTATATATATATATATATATATATATATATATATATATATATATATATATATATATATATATATATATATATATATATATATATATATATATATATATATATATATATATATATATGTATATATATATATATATATATATATATATATATATATATATATATATATATATATATATATATATATATATATGTATATATATATATATATATATATATATATATATATATATATATATATATATATATATATATATATATATATATATATATATATATGAAGCAGAAAAGGCCCATAAATAAAACACAGAGAGAAGCGAAGATGTACTATATATAACGACTGGACTCCAGTCCTCTCCAGGCACAATTGATTCGATATTTACAAAGCTGTGGAGAAAGTATATGAGGGGGGGGGGGTGCTAGCTACGATTGCCAGGAGGATCCACGATGAGCTTCAGACCTCAGGTCAGGTGGATGGTCATTTGGCATAACCTTCTTAATGAGGTCTTTTAATATGCTTCATCCACAATGTCAGGTCTCCACTAGTCTATTCGATAAATTTAAGGTTTCTGATTTTTCTGCAATGGCTGCTTCAAGAATCTTTCTCCTGTATTGGCAATTACTCTTATATATACAATATGGTGAGAGGGATAAGAATACTATCTCCGTGGTCTCCTGCGTGTCGTAAAAGTCGACTAAATGATTCGGAGTAAAGGGACTGGGATTCCTCTTCTCTGTATTTTCTTCCTGTAATGAGTCAGAGTATTTTACTTTGACTCAGTCACCCTCCTTATAAGGGGGATTATGGATCCTGTATATATATATATATATATATATATATATATATATATATATATATATATATATATATATATATATATATATATATATATATATATATATATATATATATATATATATATATATATATATATATATATATATATATATATATATATATATATATATATATATATATATATATATATATATATATATATATATATATATATATATATATATATATATATATATATATATATATATATATATATATATATATATATATATATATATATATATATATATATATATATATATATATATATATATATATCATTGCAACATGTAATCTTCATATGAAGCCAGATGTGTTTGAGGGAAAAGAGGAGAAATAGTTGTCCACTGGTAACTCACCAGGATTGATGGGATATAGTAGTTGGTATTTGAGGCCGTTGTTGAATAATCTTTTCATAAATTGGGGCTTTGATGAGGGCCATAATAGGTTTTCTCTAACTCATAATTTTTTCTTATGAGAGATGGCACGAGGACGGGCAGAGAAAACTTCCCTCATCTGGTCTAGGCACGAAGACAAAGAAAACTAGATGGGGAGTGCTTGTTTTGCTTGTCAGATGTGAAAGACTTATAAAAGATGTGTAACGCATATTAAAGAGTATTCGATGTTGATGTAGATATAGAAAAATCATCGTAACTGAAGGAAGACTTAACATCGAGCTGTCCTGGACAGTCCTACTTAAGTCCAAAACACCTTCAGCTGTAGTATCACATAAAGTGGCTGGTGCCGTGGGCTAACCCACTACGTGTTATTCAAAATAAATATGATGCGGAGGACAAGGAGAGTAGATTGTTATTGTTGTTGTTGTTTGCTGTGTCACAATTGATCCCCATCCAAATGGGGGGTGGACACTGGTTTGAGCTGGGGAAGTCAGGCTTATACCCATCCTAACGCCCTGCTTTGGGCTCGATCGTGGGTTCGTCATTTCCCACGTTGAGTACTTTAACGACAGGGCAAACGCGGTCCCAAAGCGGAGTTGATGGTCATGGGGAAAATATATAATCTAATTGCTAGTGTAACTGTACATTTTTTATAAGAGGTTGGCGGCGAAACAAATATTTAATTCTTTGCTTTGTTTTATCCAGTTTTTCTAGAATTTAAGTAAGATGTACCTCTAAACATGACATACTAATTTCATATGAACACACTTTGGTTTTGACATTTTTAGTATGCCCTATGTAAGTATCTTGAGAAGACTTCCTCAAAACTGGTAACATAGCGCCTCCTCGCGTCTTTATCACGTTCGCCCCCCCCCCCTTCACCCCCGGATATGGTCTCTAGCTAAGCACTGAGAACTTTTAGTAGATTTGAAGTTATCATATTTCTAAGCAAAATGTTTCGGCTTTATATCTTTAAGGGTAGTTAGATTAACATTGGTCCATGGTGGTATCTTGACTAATGTTCATACCCTTTTCTATCCTATTTTTATCACATTTATGATGTTCCTTAGAACAAGATATTTGTTTTTGCTATTTCAGTCTTCTTATTCTTCTTCTTCTTCTTCTTCGTCTACATCTTTTCCTACTTTTATGTGGGGTCGATGTTTCGGGCCAGTTATCTGTACTGGCCATATTTTGGTTTTGGCAAAATTTTTATGGCCGGATGCCCTTCCTACCACCAACCCTCCCCATCTACCCGGGCTTGGGACCGGCACCAAGTTGAGGCTGGTATATTCGAATAATACATTCCTTTATGAGACTGGTGAAATAGTCAGAATAAGAAGTTACTTTGATGATATAAAAGACTCTTTTTACATATAGGAAAGTTAAATCCTATAACGGTATGTATGTGATCATCATAACTCAGTGATGAGGTCTTTTTTTCCGATTCATTTCCGTTTCAAAGTAAAATGAGATATGTTTTGATTATATCAAAGCATTTTACGAGGAGAAGCTAATTTCATTTAGCTGTGACAGATAAGTATAATATTTGTTTTTATCTCTGTTCAAGTAAACTGAAACCTTCTTTTTCTTTCTTATGTTATAGTGCAAGATTTTGTAATTATTTTTTTTTATTGATGAATGTGAAATACCACAAAGAATTGTGGTTCTCTAAGTTTTAATCATAGAATTATCTTCGACAGTGCTAAATAGCTTCATGTCATGTTGTATGGTATTATGGTGTAAGTCAAGAGGTCCCCAACCCTTTTGCATGAAAGTGCCACATTAACATTCCAAATTTTGATGAGGGCAGCCTATTGGAAGTAGCCATACTATCGAAGAAACTTCACGATTTTTATTCTATTTACTTTGGCTATAGAGACTGGGTCGGTTATTGCTATATATAGTACTGTTGCTATAAATAAGAGATGTTTAATAGTAGTTTACCCTTTACTGTACACAGAAAAACAAGATAGAAATAATTTCATTTAGCTAAGCTTTAATGAGATATTTGATGCTGCATCTTATCTGCCAGCTTAGGAATACCAGTTTAAATATTTGTAACAGAAAGGCTCAATATTTGGTCAAGATTCAAGTACTACCAAACAGTGAAAACATATCTACAGCAAACCTTTTTTTTTTTTTTTAAATCCTAACATTCCCCAGGTAGACAGAAATAGAATTTCAAAATGCTGTTCTCTTTAAACGTGGTTTTCAGTGCATCCCTGGCTTACAAATCAATTATTTCCATCTGATAAATTCCTAGAATTTCCTTTGATAATACACTGAAAGGGTTCTGAAACATTTGAATTTCTACCTCATGATCATGGTATTTCTTGAATGTATTTTTGAATTCCTCTTTTAGAAGTCTTATTGCCAGGATTTTTTTTTTATTTGTTCAGGCAGATGGATTTTATTTTCATCTCATTCAGCAACTCATTGCAAGTGGGAAAATGCGTAAAATTTTCATCTCTAAAGTGTTTTATAAATATTTCCTTCTTATTTTCAAACCCTCTCACATCAGTAAACACGTCTGACACCAACTTTCCTCTGCCTTGCAGTCGTATGTACAAAGTATTCAGATGATCACTTATATCAGACAAGAATTCCCCAGTCGCAGTTTGAGAATGCTTCATGAAATTGACTTTTTCAGTAAAAAGAAATATTAAATTATCATGGCTAAGCAAAAAAAAAAAGAATAATATATATATATATATATATATATATATATATATATATATATATATATATATATATATATATATATATATATATATATATATATATATATATATATATATATACATATACATATATATATATATATATATATATATATATATATATATATATATATATATATATATATATATATATATATATATATATATATATATATATATATTTATATACATATATATATATATATATATATATATATATATATATATATATATATATATATATATATATATATATATATATATATATATATATATATTTATATATTCTATCTACCTTGGCTGTCTCCCCCAATTGGGGGGTAGCCGACATAAAAAAAGAAACAATAAGGGGATTACTTTGCTCTATGGGAAACGACGAGGGAGCTAGCGACCATTCAGATGGCACTGCTGGAGTGCCACAGCCCATCCTCCCGGTTCTTCCACAACCTGCGTCTCTTCATAAATGCCAACTCCCCTACTGCCCCTATCGCAGGGCTACCTCTGTAAGATGCAGCCCCGTGGTAACAGCAGATGCCCATCAGAGCTGCGTCATATATATATATATATATATATATATATATATATATATATATATATATATATATATATATATATATATATATATATATATATATATTATGTATATATATATATATATATATATATATATATATATATATATATATATATATATATATATATATATATATATATATATATATATATATATATATATATATATATATATATATATATATATATATATATATATATATATATATATATATATATATATATATATATATATATATATATATATATATATATATATATATATATATATATATATATATATATATATATATATATATATATATATATATATATATACATACATATATATATACATAATATATATATATATATATATATATATATATATATATATATATATATATATATATATATATATATATATATATATATATATATATATAATTTATCCTTTGCCAAGCCACTTCACTTCAGTATGATACAATATAGAGCAGCTTAATCTGAATCTAATTCTGATAAAAATGTGTGAAACTGCCGATGATTCATACTGACATCTCATGATATATACACTTGATACGACGACATTTATGACATTTTCAAATTTTAGGCCCTTTTACTGTACAGTGTCTGTCTGTTGATGAATAATGTGCAATGAAACTTCAGATGAGATGCTTGTGCCATTAGCATTAACAACTTCAGTGCCAATTTTTTCGACCAACCTTGCTTTACTTTCCAACATGTTTCTTGCTACTTCTGTGGTTATATTTTTTTTTGGTTTGACCCAACTTGAATGAAGGTTTTTACTGCCTGAGATACTGCCCAAAATAGATTTTCTGATGTTGTAGTGCCTCTCATACTTCGTAGGGCACACATATCTTCTACAATCTGAAAGTGTTTGTCAACATCTCTGATAAAAAAAATAAAAGTTGTGTTGTATCCAAAATATCATTACTTTCATCCAAGGCTAAAGGAAAATGTTGAAAACGGCGTACTTTGTCAGAGAATGTTGAAAGCAGGTCTCCACTTAAACATTTTAAATGCCCTGTGATTGTTGAAACGGAAATTCTTACATTTTGAAAATGTGACAAGTTTTCAGGGGATATTTCTTTAACCGGTTTTATCATGCGCTCTTTTGACCAAATTCTTCCATATCGTATATATATATACTTGGTGACCACGTAACTGCACGCACGCACGATTTAATTTCGCTGGTTTTGTTTTTAGAAAAAAGATTCCTGTGCAGCAGACACATATATTTTTTCCAAGGCAGATATCTTGTTTGAGCGCACATCACCTTGAAACCAAAATTTTTTTAATGCAGTGTTTCGTGTTTTGAAATCAAATGGTCTTTATAGTGTCGTGACATAATGCACAGTCAGCATGTAAAATAAAAAAAAGTAGTCAGAAGTCCAACTTTTATATGTATACATTACCAAAAAAAAAAAAAAAAAAAAAAAAAAAAAAGATAAATGCGGAATTAAAATGTGTATATTCTCGTTACAAATTTCTATCACTTATCGATATGCTTTGTTCACTTTGGAAAAAAACAAAAGGTTATGTATATATTCACTCCATAGGAAAATTACGAACTAACATCATGTACAGTCTCATTACAATATATTATTCCACTTAAAGAAATGCTTTGCTATTTCCTTTTGTAATATATTTTTTTTAATTAAATATAATTGAAACGAATTATACCACCCACATACTGAACAGTTTTCGCGAACAGGATATAGTTGTTAATTTTCTCTATCGAACTATAAGGCAGAATTATTAGATTTTGTTACAAAATGATTGCTATGAAGCGTAACTGGCGATATACAGTATATTTAGTTTACTATATACAGGAGCCATAATCCCCCATATATTGAGGGTGACTGAGTCAAAGTAAAATACCTTGACTCAGTAGAGAAGAGGAGATTCCTAGTCCCCTTGCTCCGCCTCACTGAGTCGACTTTTGCGACACGCAGGGGAACACGGAGGAAGTATTCTTACCTCCACCTCCTAAAATAATACAATTTAAAACTGCTGTACGACAGAAGGCTTAATTAAGATGTCCAACATGGTTTTTAGCGGTCAAATATAAAATACATCGGTTGTTTTGTAGGCAAAATGTAGTCATCTGACATTAGCTTAAAAGTACTAAAAAATAATTTGCAAATGTGCTCAAGTATTTAAAAAATAAAACACTTCCATCTACAAATGGTTTTTAAGTAATTGATAATATACAGTATTTACCATACTCACAACATTAATACAGTAATTAAAAATAGGTAGTTGCACTATTCATACTTTGGGATTATTTTTTTTTAATTTATTCAGAGGCACCACACTTTTTTCCTTCATTTTTCTTGATTATTCAGTCAAGAATGGGATTGTAAATAGCTAAAGATAATCCAAGAAAAAACTAGAAGCCAAAGCCATGACGCAAAGTTGACTCTATGAGCACAAAATAACATGTTCATTTTACAAAAGAGTACAGGAACAGAAATGCTATTTAATTAAATTCCCCATAAAATAAAGAAAGAGAAAACACCAATTCTCAACTCAGAAAACGAAAATTCACCAGAATGAAAAACAAAACACTCTTTGATAGACAGTCAACAACTGAGGCAGCATTACTCCTGTACGCAGGCATATTTTGAAACGTCATCGTATATGCATGTTCAAATCACGTTCGGTTTAGTCCTAAGCAGAGTCTGATTCCATCAGTTTTTAGTCTCATAAATGTGCAAAACCAAAAATTACATGAGATTCATTGAATTATGAAATTTTAAGTTTTTATTATTATTATTATTATTATTATTATTATTATTATTATTATTATTATTATTATTATTATTATTATTATTATTATTATTTCATAGAAATAGGCGTTATAAAAAAGGATATTTACCAAGGCTGAAATAGCAAAGAGGTGAAAATATGATTTATTATGCAAGGAATTAAGAAATACATACAACTACAATGTATATATATATATTATCCCAAGAGTGTCAACCTGGGATGGTTTAGTGACTCATTTATTTTAACTTCTATGCAAGTCATCTCATCTTATCAAAAACAGCCATAGCGTATATATAATTATTATTTTAAAGGAAGTTTTTAAAAGTATGTATGCCATTATGAAGTGGCAGAATGAAAACAGGAAAAGTACAACCTATTATTAAATGAATCTAATTTATTACTACTGCTTTGCAAAGTAGTTTAAATTCATATAGAAACTGGCGCAAATATTTGAAACGTAGCAAAAAATATTGCCCTGCAGTTGCTGGCTACTTGCAATCAGCTGAATAAGAGCATAGTTCTTTTGTTCTGAGGGCCGCAAGCGGCCGTATAGTGCTGCATGCTTGGGGACCTCTGTTCTAAGTTTAAGGTATGTGAGGTCATAGTATTAACACTGGTTAATCCATAATATTAATTGTGTTTCATGCGTGCTGTTGTACTGCATATTACACTCTTGTTTATGTTACTGGAGTTTTACTCTTTTTATATATGTTACTGAGAGTAAAAGTGTTTGTGAAGTACTGTATAGGGAATTCTTGTTGTCATTGCTCAAGAGGTGTCTTTGCTCATTGTCATTTGCCTCTTGCCGTCCAATAGATGAGAGGCTACTTTTGTGTGTCATCTCTTATCACTGTTACAGTTTTATAATACTTCGAGAGAGGTATTTATGTTGATATATTTATTTACTCTTAATATAATTCTTTCATAATATTGTTTTCTATATATTATTTGTTTAGTCATCTGGATATATTATCTACCTCCTCAAGAAGAATTTTATTATTATTATTATTATTATTATTATTATTATTATTATTATTATTATTATTATTATTATTATTATTATTATTATTATTATTAACTAGAGTTCACAGGCTCGATTCCCGACAAGGAAGGAAGATTTTCTGAAGACATTTAAAACTGCGTTATTGCATTCATTTGTTTCATCTAGCTAGCCTTGGATGTTGCGGAGGAGAATTGGGGAGGGGGTAAAAAGGAGATTATTGGTCTCAGTGGCACCCTCTGTCTGAGTAACCGTAGTAAATGCTCCAGTCCCCATTCTTATATAGCCTCTGTGGTCTAGTGGAGAAAGCAGTGTTGATTTAGACTAGAGTCCGCAGTTTCGAATGATGTATGAAAGGGAGATTATGTGAAGACATTTAAAAATGCGTCACTTCATTACATTTTTTTTTACTATTATTATTATTATTATTGAAACAGACGTAATACAATTGCGCATTTTTAAATGTTTTCAGATAATCTCTCTTATCTAATCGAGAACCGAACCTGCACACTTTAGTTTAGAGCATCACAGCTTACGCCATTAGACCACAGAGACTGTATATATAAGAAAGGGAAGTGGATAATCATCTGATAATACCAAATGGAGGGACACCATTGTGACCATTCATCTCCATTTGACCCCCTCCCCCCAACCCACCAGTGACTAGCAAACCACATTTACTTCTCCTCCTCAACATCCAAAAGGCTAGCTAGAATGAGACAAATCTAATGCAAATGCGCATTTTTAAATGTCTTCAGAAAATATCCCTTCATTGTCGGGAATCAATTCCGCGAATTCTAGTTTGGACCAACACAGCTTAGTCCACTAGACCACAGAGGTTGTATATAAGACGGGGAACTGGATCATCCTCTGATAATACCAGGCAGATGGACGCCACTGTGATCATTAATCTCCGTTTTACCCCCTCTCCAACCCACCAGTGGCCCAACCCACCAGTAGCCAGTGAACACGTTTAATTCTCCTCCTTAACATTCAAGGCTAGGTATTTGAAACAAATGTAATGCAATTACGAATTTTTAAATGTCTTAAAAAAATCTCCCTTCCTTGTCGGGAATCGAACCTGCAAAATGTTGTTTAGAGCATCACAGCTTAGTCCACTCGGCAATAGAGGCTGTATATCAGATGGGGATCGAAACATTGTCTGGTAATTTCAGATGGAGGGACGCCACTGTGACCATTAATCTCCGTTTAACCACCCTCCCCAACCCGCCGGTGGCCATCGAATACAATTAGTACTCTTCCTCAACATCCAAAGCTAGCTAAATGAACCAAATGTCATTCAATTGCGCATTTTTAAATGTCTTCAAATAATCTCCATTCCTTGTCGGGAATCGAACCTGCGGACTCTAGTTTAGAGCAACAAATCTTAGCCCATTAGACCACAGAGGCAGTATATAAGATGGGGAACTGGATCATCCTCTGATTATGCCAAATGGAAGAACGACACTGTGACCATTAATCTCCATATTACCCCCTCCTCAACCCACCAGTGGACAGTGAACACATTTAATTCTCCTCCTCTATATCCAAGGCTAGCTAGATGAAATAAACGTAATGCAATTTTGCATTTTTAAATGTCTTCAAATAATCTCCTTTCTTTGTCAGGAATCGAACATGTGAAATGTACTTTAGAGCAAAAACTTAGTCCACTAGACCATAGAGGTTGTTTATAAGCTGGGGAACTGGATCATCCTCTGATAATACCAGACAGAGGGACGCCACTGTGACCATTAATCTACGTTTTACCCCCTCCCCAGCTCACCAGTAGCCAGCAAATATAAATAATTCTCTTCCTCAACATCTAAATGAAACAAATGTAATGCAATTGTGCATTTTTAAGTGTCTTCAAATAATCTCCCCTTTTCGGGAAGCGAACCTGCAGAGTCTAGTTTAAAGCGATACAGCTTAGTTCACTGGAATATCCTCTGATAATACCAGACGAAGGTACGCCATTGCAAACATTAATCTCCGTTTTAACCCCTCCTCAACCCATCAGTGGCCAGCGAATACAATTAATACTCCTCCTCAACATCCAAGGCTAGCTAAATGAACCAAATGTCATTCAATTGCGCATTTTTAAATGTCTTCAAATAAGTCCCCTTACTTGTCGGGAATCGAACCTGCAACCTCTAGTTTAGAGCAACGCATAATATATACAGAGGCTGTATATAATATGGAAATTGGATCATCCTCTGACAATATCAGATGGAGGGACGCCACTCCAAATATTAATCTCCGTTTTAACCCTACCCCAACCCACCAACTGCCAGTAAGCACATTTAATTCTCCTCCTCAACATCCAAGGCTAACTAGATGTAACAAATGTTATGCAATTGTATATTTTTTAATGTCTTCGAAAAATCTTCTTTCCTTGTAGGGAATTGAACCTGCAAACTCTAGTTTAGAGCAATAAAGCTTAGTCCACTAGACCTCAGAGGCTGCATTTAAGAAGGGGGCATTGGATCATCCTCTGATAATACCAGGCAGAGGAATGCCACTGTGACCATTATTCTCTGTTTTACTCCCTCCCCAACCCACCAGTGGCCAGCAAATTAATTAATTCTCCTCCTCAACATCCAATGCTAGCTAAATGAAACAAATGTAATGCAATTGTGCATTTTTAAATGTCTTGAAACGATTTCCCTTCCTTGTGGGTATCGAACATATGAACTCTAGCTTAGAGTAACACAGCTAAGTCCACTAGACCACAGAGGCTGTATATAAAAAGGGGAACTTGGATCATCCTCTGAAAATTCCGGACGTAGGGACGTCACTGCGACCATTAATCTTAGTTTTACCCCTTCCCCAACCGACCAGTGGCCAGCAGACACATTTAATTTTCCTCCTCAACATCCAAGGCTAGCTAACTGAAACAAATGTAATGCAGTTGTGCGATATCTTCCAAAGATATCCCTTCCTAGTCGGGAATCGAACCTGTAAACTCTAGTTTCGAGCAAAAAAAAAAAAATATTGTGATAAAAAGTTAAAGGTGTGTGCTGGCCACAGATGGGTTGCAGAGGGGGTAAAACGGAGCAATAATGGTCGCAGTGGCGTCCCTCCATCTGGTATTGTCAGAGGATATTCCTGTTCCCATTGTTATAAACAGATTCTGTGGTGTAGTGGACAAGGCTAGAGTACGCAGGTTCGATTCCCGACTGGAAAGGGAGTTTATCTGAAGATTATTATTATTATCATTATTATTATTATTATTATTATTATTATTATTATTATTATTATTATTATTATTATTATTATTATTATTATTATTATATATTATTATTATTATTATTATTATTATTATTATTATTATTATTATTATTATTATTATTATTATTATTATCATGACGTAGCTTTGAGCTGTGAGGACTGGCAGAGTATAATAATGCCTTTTGTGCATCAATATTTATGTGAAAATTGTGTCCACCATATTAATTTACGTTTGGAGTCGTGTTTGAGGTATAAGTAGTATTTTTGCTATTAAAATGAAAAGTCCATTGTCGGATGATGCCGATAGAAGTTAAAACAAAAATTCTCGTCGTAAATGTATTTGTACATTTTAATATCATAGTTAATCAAGATATTCGCATTGTACAAAATGCATTTTCAAGATATGTTTTTGCAATATGTAATAATAACACATTGTTGTGTTATTAGTATATACAGTAATGTAATAACACATTGCTGTGTGTTATTACGTACTGTAAACACATACATTGAGAATGCACTTAGTAAGGTGCGAAATCCTTGGTTTGCTCAAATAGTGCAGTAAAAATTACCCTACAGAATGAGTTTCTTTTAATGCATTACTATTATTATTATTATTATTTTTATTTTTATTATTATTATTATTATTATTATTATTATTATTATTATTATTATTATTATTATTATTATTAGTAGTAGTAGTAGTAGTAGTAGTAGTAGTAGTAGCAGTAGTAGTAGTATCAATAT
This sequence comes from Halocaridina rubra, assembly GCA_037179515.1. Taxonomy (NCBI): domain Eukaryota; kingdom Metazoa; phylum Arthropoda; class Malacostraca; order Decapoda; family Atyidae; genus Halocaridina; species Halocaridina rubra. Next base: position 17,438 of record JAXCGZ010023347.1, read on the forward strand.
TTTCTTTAGATATGAGGTTACGTAATAAAACTACTTGTATATAAAATATTTTTATTAACTATTTATGCCCACTTTATAAATACTATCCCATTTTTTTCACTACGAAATAGAGAGTATTTACATAGCAATAGAAATTAAAAGTTTACATATAAAAGAAGAATGAAATCAGCTGCTGGGAAAGCTACCCAACTCAAGTGATTGCCGGTATACCCAACCTGAATAAATGGAGAGAGAGTTGGTGGGACACATCTGAAAAAGTTAGATTTTGAGCCATAACCAGACACAAGCAAGCGTTTAGAAGGTCAGTCCTAAAAGATCATTCGATTGGACAGGGTTGGCGTCAGGAAGGACGTCCGGTCGTAAAATCATGAGCCAACCAGATTTTCATACCTAGATGTCTGGACCGAAGGCCAAATGCGTGGCGAGAGCTAGTGTAAGGAGGGGCATCCGGCAGTAAAACTTTGTCTCAAAACCAAACTCATCCTCCTGAAGGCCGGCCCTAAACCCTAATGAATGGAGAGGGTTGATGTCATGAAAGACTTCCGACCGTAAAGCTTTGAGCCCAACCTAAGCTCTAACCTCCAAGGAGCTGGTGAGAAACGGAGACTACCTATATATCATCATGGCAAGAATTGTCAATAAAGGAAGAAGACAACTCGATAATGAATCTACCTTGAAAGCTACTGATTAGATCTATTAAGGTTTATAATTATCGAATGTTTTTTTTTTTTTTTACGTAAGTTGAGAATTCTCTTTGGATTTATAAATGTAAATACTATTTAAGCTAAATAACCACTTTATTTTGCATTTCTTTTCTTTGTCGTCTTTTATTCTCTCGTATTCACTGGCTCTCTTCCATCACGTTATGTCATTCTCTCTCTCTCTCTCTCTCTCTCTCTCATGCGAACGTACTCTATTTATCTCAAACATTTGTCAACACCATTCTGCCTAATGTAGAAGTACAACAACTCTTTAGAGCAGGAAAGTGGATTTTAAGAAATGGAACGAAAACAGTTAAAGAATTGCTTTTGTTTTCTAAGTGGTGCGATGCTCATCTTGACATAGTAATATAATATCATTCAGTGAATACAGGCAGACAAGAAAGAAACCTAAATGCTATTACACTGATTTACGTATTATATGAAGAAGGAATATCCTTAATATATACAGAGGTGAGCTGTCGTATTTGTAGATAGGTAGTCAATTACTTCTAAAGTCATGGTATATGTACCATGAAATACATTCATAATAATATGAAAAAACAAAAATATTAAAATGAGTAGTCTACATTGTGGGCAATTCATACTTAAAGTAACATATATTTAGTTTATGAAGAGGTATATGAATCTAATGTTTTGATATCTGTAACATATATTTCCTTTCTTAAAACAAGAAGTTTTAGGCTTTCCACTCCCCTAGAAGGTTCTCCCCCTCAGAGAACTGAGGCTAACTTTCTCTCGTGCCAAAGGGGGGATGCTGTGGATATCCCATTCACGACTCACTTTTTCATAGCAAATGGTGAAAAAAAAAATAAAGCAGGCAGTTTCATGAGAGATGCTGAGGAGATAATGTACACCATTCTCCTGTTGTGGTTCTCAGAAAAAAAAAGAAGAAAATCCATCAGCCACTGCGTTTCCAAAGTATCCCATGTGTGGCTCTGTCATTTCAATTCAAGGTTTTTCACCAGTATCACCGGTACTTATCCTGGCAGTCATTTGACCTTGTTGTAGGCTCGAACAGATGTCTTTACGTTTCATTTCTTGCTACGAAAAAGTAACCACCAGCATCCACTGAAAAGGGACTCGTTTGCAGAGGGAGGGGGGCCTTAACGTATTCGTAAAGGAAAGTTATTCTGGTCATCATATATATATTTTTTTTAATTGAATGGGTATTCTTTCTTACTAATACAAACTCGTATAAGGTTTTTCGTAAATGTCGGATATTCTTTATATGTACAAAAAAGTGTTACAGGGTCTTTAGTAAATCACAGCGATGCTGCTTTCGTGTCAAGAGTCGTTTTCAGCTCGTAGTTTGCAAAATGGAAATGAGAGAAAAGGAATCGCCTCAACAGCTTTTGTAAATGGGGCTCCTTCTTCTTCTTTTCAAGCAATTTATGATTGGAACTGCATGAAGAGGGATGTTATTGACATATTTCATAAATGAGGTTAAGTTTTCACAATGAACGACTAACTTCAGATAAAAATATGTAGTTCAAGAATACAGATGAAAAAGATTTTTTTATCCTTGCCAATGAGGCAATATATTTAATTTTATACATTACGAATATTATCATATTGCGAAATCCATTTTACAAACGGAGGTAAACGATGAATAAACATTTGTCTTTTGATGGATTTCCTAAAAAATGGAACAGATTCTCACTGAGAATCTTCTTTGCGAATGGTGACGAGCGAACAAACAAGTGATTGTGAATTACTCATTCATATTAGGAATATAAGTACATGTTCAATTCTACTACCCTTTGAACAATTAACGTAATAGAGGACCTATGCTGAAGGAAAATCCGACTCGTTTACATATATTTACACAATGAGAAGAAAACACAGTTGCGTTTCATACAGAATAGAATTACATTGCACCATATATGACTTCAATGTGTTAAGCGAACTATGTACAGTTGGCAACAAAAGATAAGTCTCATCTCATGAAACTCGAGATCAGTTATCTCATCTTGGTTGATTTACTGTACTGGACATGAAAAATTATATGAATAGTATTAAATATCTGTCTCATTAACGACTGGTATAATCTGAACCATCAAATATGATGATGCCTTATGATATGCTTCTTTAATAAAAAAAAAAAATAAAATCTGTAAAAAGACAAATATGCTAATGGAAAATCAATATTTATGAGTACTTTTATTTGCCACCATTTATCTCAGTTGAGAATTTTAGGCTGGCATTGGTAGTATAAAAAAAATTAACTGAGTCTGTCACCTGCAATACAGTTGCATATAATTTTTCACAGATCCTGCCTAATGATAAATGATCCTTCCTTAATATATATATATATATATATATATATATATATATATATATATATATATATATATATATATATATATATATATATATATATATATATATATAATATATATATATATATATATATATATATATATATATATATATATATATATATATATATAAAAACTTGAAGGGTAGAGTCACCCTCCCATAACAGGTACTGTCTGTCGATGATAAAGTAAAAAAAAAAAATGGAAAAAGGGGAGTCCGTTGACTCAAATTCGAAAAATGGAACATCTTGATTTGTCTTGTTTTAATTAGTGTGTGCGTATGTGTGTGTGCGTGTGTGTGTGTATGTGTGCGTGTGTGTGTTTATACAATTCTTTGTTTCTTTTGGTCTGTTCATGATGTTTATGACTGCGCCTACTGATGGAAAAGAATTTACAGGTTGTAAAGATTCGTGATTAATATTGATTTGCGTGCGCCGTATATAGATCTAAGGTCGTATTATACATACATAGTTTAACAGTATCTCAGTAATGCTTTCTGACACCATTGGTAAACAACAGTGCAGTAAAGGATGCTAAATTTACCGTTATCCATCAGCGTCAAAAGATATCTGTTGCGCTGTTGAACGGTCTGCAATGCTTAATGAGTCCCATTTTTGAATGTGAGTTCTGAAATGATAGAAGAAGGAAACTTATATAAACTAACTTTATGCAATACTAATGACAAGTTGTATGAGGTCGTGACTGGCTTCACGAAAGCTAACTGTGATCTACAAACAGCATTCCCCAGAAGACTCTGCTAAAGGCAGATAGGGATTGCAGATCTCCCATCGTCCAGAATTCCTCGTAAGCAACCAAGATTATCCCTATTGATAGATTTATGTAGGTTTAGAAACCTTATAGCAGTGCCTTCTAAAGTCTTTTCAGATTACATTCACTCTGAATAATTTATCTCCCCATATTGAATGGAGAGGTCTTGTCCTAGCATTCCCTGGAAATACATTATTGCCCAAATCTACAGTTGTATTGTCCAAGGCCTTTATTGGTTTTCTCTTTGAGCATATAACTATATTAGATGTCAACCGTTGATATGTGATGAAGCAGACCCAACTTGCCTGGTAAGATTCAAAGGAAACGTTGACATACCCATATTATCACCACTAGTTGCTAAATATACTTGTTTGCACATATCCTCAGAGTACTTTTGACGTAAGAAAATATCTGTTCGTGCATGACATAAAGAGCTATAGAATACTTTTGTGTTACTATACATAGTAAGTTTTCTATAATAATGGGTACTGTTAGGGCCTAGTAATACATAAGTTTACCTTACACTATGGGTGAAATTATAATAAGAATGAAAGGTATCTTCTCATTGGGGAGGGATATATCCAATACAGTACAGCAGCTGTAAGGCTATCACACTTTTTTCAATTCTATGAAAGCTTCGTATATTTCTTTAAGAGGCGCTGCATCATCTACTCCTATGACGTCACCTATATGAACTCGTCCGTTGGAATTTTCTTCATAATATGTTTGAATATCTTCACTTCCCTGTGCAATAACATCCTCTACGGACACTGATTCTATTATAGGTGAACCAAGGGATGATCGAGATTGAAATAAGTGTGCTGTGCTTGTTCTTAAAGTTGGGGTTGAGGGAGAAGTAATTGGTGCAGGAGTTGTAGTTGAGGTTGTAGTCAGTATTCTGGGTGGCTGGTTGTTAAGAGGTTCTGGTGGCTGACTTGTAGTTGTAGATGGTAAACTTTGCTTGGTACTTACCCCAGACCTTTGGCTTGGAATTGGCTTTGTTCTGAGAGTAGCCGGACTGACAGGATTTGGTCTTGGAAGAGCACTGGCATGGGCACTTACTAGAAGAGGCTGATCATTCAGACTGGAGACTTTAATAACTCTGTTACTTCTAGGTGTAACAGAGGGAGAAGGGTTTCTTGATCTCACAACCTCTGCAGATTCTTCAAGTTCAGGAATAAATGCACCCTCATGATGTCTGAGGAATCTTCTGTTGGCGTCTATTTGATTACCATTGGAGTTATCTTGTAAGTCTGCTAGAGCGTCTTTCAAAGCAGCATTGTCAGCATCGCTACGGGATTCAAGCACCAAGATGGGTGTAGGTTGCTTTGTAACAGCTTTTAGAATCCTCGTAGGACCTTCCTCACCAGGGATTATCTCACTAACTCGTGGCAAGAAGACGGGTAAAGGCAAAAGCTTCCTTTCGATAACCTTGAACTGTAGACTGTTAGATTGGTTATCTTCCTTTGAGACAATCTTGGGTTGTCTGAAAGAGATTCTGGCTGTGTTTTGAAGGATAATTCTCCTTTCTTCTTTATCTAAGTCGATTCTTAGTTTCCTTGAACCTTCGCTGGATCTTATAGGTGCTTGTAGTAATGAACTTGATGGAGAATTATCAGCAGTGACAAGTTGTATTTGCGATGAATCCGTCGGTTCAGTGTCGTCTTGGATGTTGTAGGTCTCCGTTGAGGTAGCTTTGGTCAAGTAGTCGCATCGTTGTCCCGTAAACAAGGATGGACAGGAACAAGTGAAGTTGCCAGTGTTGGGAACGTCAATGCAGGTGCCGCCATTCAAGCATGCTCCAGGATTGTTAATGCATTTTCCTCTATCATCGTCGGCTGCAATAATAATAATAATAATAATAATAATAATAATAATAATAATAATAATAATAATAATAATAATAATAATAACAACAACAACAAAAGCAACAACATAACTCCCCACAAGGATTCGATACGGAGACTTGAGAATATTAATTTTAAGGTCAGAGCTTCCACCACTGATCCATTGTCGACAGTAAGAAATAGCTCGTGACTTTTAACAAAATACAGAGAACTTCATGTTCGTTACATAAAGATCTATGTGAATTTTACAGAACTTCCCATCTCCATTCACTCCCCTTTCATTGATTACCTCTCTCATACTGAGTAGTAAACTTGAAAGATATCACCAGAGAGCGAGTGCCCTTGGGTAGGGCCTGTAAATTTCGCTTATATCTTTTTGCAGAGGCGTGACTTTCTTAACTTGTTCTAACTTGTTCAGAGTCACGAGTTCAGTTCCTGCTTTTAACTGTCGGCCATGGCTTATAGGTGGAAGCCCACTTTAGAATTTACAATTTTGGAAGTCTTTGGGTCGAATTCTTCTGTGGGGGTAATGTATTGATATGATTTGCAATTTTTACTACTTGTGAAAACTGGATGTGATGAATATCTCTGAAATGCAAGAGGAAAGGGATATGGTATATAAAATTCAGAAGATTTTGTGTAAAAAATGCGAGTTTTTGTGTGACTTGCACAAAGTCATGATGAACGTAGCTGTCGGCCAGGGATCAGTGGCAGAAGCTCTGACATCGGAATGAAGTTTCAAAAGTCTCAGGCTCAAATTTGTGTGTGGTGTACTACAGTTATATGGTTTAAAAGTGATATGACTTCATGAAGTGAAGTAAGTAGTAATAATAATTATCTTTAATTATGTTTTGTCTTTTGTAAAGAAAATGTAAAAGATTTCGTTTGTCCTGGAAGTCTTTTTCATCTCCTATTTTACAAATGTAAATTTTATTTCAAAAACAGTCAAAGGGGAGTATATGTAAAACGCTATTAGGTTTTCGTTTCTGAAACAAGACTGAATTTACATGCATCAACAGAAATCTCTTTTGTAACAGAGCGCTGTCTTTCATCTCTACTTTGACATATCTATGTCAATCTAGTTTAACACTTTAGGAAAGGAAAAATATGATTCAAAATTCCAATTATATTTTTGTATGTAAATGGCGAGTGAACTTGCGGTCGGGGAAGGAAAAGCTCACTCATACCTACTTATACATCTAGACATATATATATATATATATATATATATATATATATATATATATATATATATATATATATATATATATATAAATGTATATATATATATATTTATATATATATATATATATATATATATATATATATATATATATATATATATATATATATATATATATATATATATATATATATATATATATATATATATATATATATATATATATATATATATATATATATATATATATATATATATATATATATATATATATATATATATATATATTTAAGCAGTAGTGAAAGGAATATGTATTTAGTTAACACTGTTTTTGTGTCTGTAGATCAAAATCAGACATTGATGAACTGACACTCAGTATAAAACTTACATTCGTCACAGAGCATTCCCTTCCAACCAGGCTCGCATAGACATTCCCACGGCTTCTTACAACTGCCGTTCTTGCATCCTGGATAAGGGAAACACAGGCTGCAGGTTTTGCCCCACCAGCCTACTTCACACCTGAAATGCAATGTAGTTGTTTTACAAGCCCTAGATGTAACATTAAAACAGACTACTACTACTACTACTACTACTACTACTACTACTACTACTACTACTACTACTACTACTAATAATAATAATAATAATAATAATAATAATAATAATAATAATGGAATTTTTAACGTAACGCCATATTATATTGAAAGCAGCAGGGTGGCCACATC
>JAXCGZ010023347.1:40000-45952 GCA_037179515.1 Halocaridina rubra
AATTATAATTATATTGATAATCATAATTGAAATTTCCCACTTTGATTACGCAAAGGCATTTCACTGGCTTTGTTCAACGTCATAAAAGAATGTAAATAATGAAGAGATATTTTACTCATCATAATTAAAAGGCAAAAAACCTCTCTTGGTGACACCCGCTTCACAAAAAGCTTTCTCCAGGTTTTGCACAAACCCAAACTCACTTCAAAAGGAGAAATGTCGAGACATTTAATATATTCATAATGTAAAGAGCAAACCCATATTTTAATACCTTTACGCCTCGCATGAGAATTCTCAGATTTTGTTCACATTTATATATTTTGGCAGAAAAATTAGAAATATTAATTATCGTAATTAATATTTTTACCCATTCCACGCTGGCATTACTCCAATTTTTGTACAGAAATGTAAAAGAATAAAAAAAAAAAATTCCTCATCATTATTAAGATATGCCAAAACCTATTATGTACCCCAACTCTCACATCCACTTTCCACGGGTATTGTGCCAATCCAGCACTTCTTGAAAGAAAATGAGAAATATTTTATACCGGCTTTCATTGAGCGTTGTACAAGAGCAATATATCAACGCCAAGAGAGATGAGATTAGACATGCTGCATGGCTAATCATGATCAGTTTCACATAAGGAATTCACTCTGATGTTGCCCTGGTTTTGAACAAGGCCAGCAGTGTGTGGTATAAATTTCGAATCATTTATATATATTTTTTACGTATGTCACACTAATATTCCCAGGTTTTGAATAAAGCCAGCAGGTAATGAGACAATAAGAAATTTTGAATCATCGTAATAAATTTTTCCTAACCCATTCATACTGGCATTTCCTTTTTATTTGTACGAAGCGATCATTTAATGAGAAATATTTAGATGTCATCTCATTCCCTAACAGAAACACAACATTCATTCCGTTTTCTTTACCTAGTTCACATCGACACTCTCCAGGTTGTGTACAGAATCCGTGTTGGGGGTGGCATCCTTCGGCACAGATGGGCTCGTCACATTTTTCCCCTCTCCACCCGGCGAGACACTGAATCTCGCCTTTTTCGTTGCATATGTAGTGACTGTCCTTATTGCCGAGGTCTTCGCAGCTCTGCAAGAAGAAGAAAATATAACCCACTGTTAGGCGTTAAAAAGAAAAGGAAATAAATGACGACACCAACATTAAGAAATGGTTGTGTTATAAAGAAGGAAAGTGAGTTATGGTGATCCAAAGGAGATTCAGAAAATAAGTATAACACAGGATAAAAGAACGGAAATGTATTCCAATGGAGAAAAGAGGATTAAGAAAGGATTAAGAGATGTATCAAGTTTGGATATTCATTTGGGCAAAGCAAAAAGATGAAGAACTTTGGTAATAATATGCACCGAGAAATGGGCATGAATTTCGATCAAAGAGAAACTGAAGAAGAAGGAATTGCATAAAAATTGGTAAGAGAAAGAAAACTGATTTTTAGAATAGGAATGAACTCTAATTAAGAGGATAAAAAGATTACAGGGAAACTATTAATATATATATATATATATATATATATATATATATATATATATATATATATATATATATATATATATATATATATATATATATATATATATATATGTTCCGGTTTTATATATATATATATATATATATATATATATATATATATATATATATATATATATATATATATATATATAATATATATATCTTAAATGCAAGCGCTAAAAGTGTTTGACCTTTTCTTAAATGGTGATTCATATCCACAATTGCTTCTACCAGTAACGCTGATATAAATAAAGTGAGGAAGAGATCTCAAGTCTAATTCTTACCTTTGACTCTCTCTCTCTCTACTCGTGCCATTACGTTCAACAGAACAATGGGAAATGCCAGAGTTACCTTCGCGACTCATCTCTTACTGCTTTCATGACATGCACAGAACAATAGAAAGAGTAGGTTCATTAACCTTTTTTTGCGATTTCTTTGTCTGTTAAGGGGGGTTTACACGGTCAAACGGTTCTTCGAACGCGGTTCGACAGACAAGTGTTTGAAGTGATGTTCGAACGTCTGAACGGGGTATTCTTGATCAAGACTAAAGGGGGGTTTACACGGTCACACGGTTCTTCGAACGCGGCTCGACAGACAAGTGTTTGAAGTGATGTTCGAACGTGTGAACGGGGTATTCTTGATCAAGACTAAAGGGGGGTTTACACGGTCACACGGTTCGTCGAACGCGGTTCGACAGACAAGTGTTTGAAGTGATGTTCGAACGTGTGAACGGGGTATTTGGTTGTCGAACACGTTTGATAAACGTGTTCGACAACAATTATATGGCAATTTAGATGGGTGTAGACATGTGTGTGTATATGCTTCTAAGAATAAAATAACGATGATTTGGTGAAACTTATTTGTAAAGATAATAATAGGGGTACTTAAGCCAGAAAATATCAGGGCAATTATGATGAATTGTTTACGTCATTATTAAGAGAATATTTGGCAGATTTATTTTTTAAAGAAAGGACATGTTGTTCACATAAAAAAAAAAAGTGTGATATGACGAGATGGAACTTTTATCATGCTCTATTTTTTTTTTTTTTTACCATTTGACAAAATTTAACTAAAAAAAAGATGGCTCCAGTTCGGTTATTGTATCTGACTACATGGAAGGATCCATCTTTGTTGGAGCTTAAGAATAATGCAAGAAAATGCAGAAATGAAATGAAAAAGAGTTAAAAAAAAAACTTGCGTTGGAGGAAAATGAGCAAATGAATTTTTGCTAGTTCCAAAAAAAAAAAAAAAAATAATAATAATAATAATAATAATATAAAGAAATACTGAAAAGAGAATTAGGAGAAACTTAAGAAAAAACTCGATATTCTGTGTGGCTTGAGAATATGAAAAAAATACGGAAAGTAATAATAAATAGAAAAAAGGTTTGCATCATTACCTTTACGAGTCCACATAAAGAATAGAAAATGAAAAATAATATAAACATCTCTATCTTTACCATTACAGAAGGAAAAGACATTCTTCATTCGAAAGAAAAAAACAACTCCTTACCATTACAAAAGAAAAAGAAAAAAATAAATTCTTTCCCGAAAGAAAAAAAAATAAAATTCCTTAAATCCTTACCTTTATTGAGGAGAAAATGGAAAAACCTACATTCAGAGAATAACACCTGGAGATTTAAAAAAGAAAAAGAAAAAAAATAAATAAACATCCTACACACTTACCTTTTCAGAAGGAGAAAAAAGGAAGAAACTACATTCTTAGGCTACATTAGGAGAAAAGGATATATACCTACTTTCTTTTACCTTTTATAAAAAAAAAGGGGGGAAAAAAAACTATATCGTTACCTTAGGTTTTTCCTCATTTTCGGCTGCAGTTAACGCTGCCAGATGAAGAGTTAAGTAGAATAATCGAATTTTGGTGGCTGTCATTATGTCTTTTTATATATAACTTTCTAAGAATATTGTTATTACTTTTTACTTTTTCGTTATTTAATAATTTCAGAAGTTGCGATATCTGTTCAAAGTACAAGTCACTTTTTTATGTGTGTTTGTTGTTTAGTGATATTGAACTTAGGAATTGTTGCTGTTGCTGTTTTTTTTGGCCACGTTTGAATGCACAATATACCGTGCATTAATTTCTTATTATCACTTGATTATATACTGTGACCTCAGAATCAATGTTTTCTACGAGCTTTTAAAAGCAGAGTTTTTTTTCTTCTATTTTGATTGTTGTGATTTCGAATTGTGTGTTTTCTCCGAGGTTTAAATGAACAACTTTTATCTCTCTCCTTTTGGTTATTTTGAAACCTTACAGCTTGTGTTCTACTACTTTTAAAAACAAGTTTTTTTTTGTCTGTTTTTTTCAATTTTTTTCTCTCTCGTTATTGTGTGACCTCAGAATTTGAATAATCTGCTAGGTTTAATAAGCATAAATAAAAAAATCCTTTTTTAGTTTTTTAACCTTAGTGTCTATGTGTTGTGCTAGGCATATATTGCGATTTGTTTAAGCCCTTTTTCTTTCTTTCTTTTTGGCTATTTTGAAAACCTCAGCATATAATTTCTGCCAAGTTTAAAACGCAATATTTTTTTTTATTTCAACACCTTTTTGCACTTATTTTTTTTTCTTCTGGCTATTTTGTGATATCAGAATTTGTGTTTTCCAAAACGTTTCAAAAAACAAAGTTTTTTTTTTTTATTGCACGTCCTCCTATTTTTTCTCTCTGTCTTTTCCTTTCTCTCGGTTATTTTGCGACCCCAGAATGTGTCTTTTCTTTTAAGTTTAAAAATCACAACATTTATATATATTTATTTTTACAGTTTTAAATTTTCAGTGGCAGCCGTTGTGCTTGCGCTTCACATTCTTCAGTTTTCACAAACAAGACGTGAATGACTGACTACTCCTCAGTCTTTTTCATTTATTGCTGTGACGTCTTTCTTAATTCTTTCTCTCTTTATGTCTCTATATTTATATTAGCACACAAATACTTTCCTTTCTTTCTGTTTTCTTCACGGACTTATATTTTCACACTCTCCAAATATTATGAATGTCATTTTCTTTCCTAATTATTTTTATGGCTCATTTACATTTCTTTTCATGAATTTTGTTCCTCTTCTTAATATCCGTAACTATGTGTGTGTGTGTCTCATTTCAGGCGTACGAATGGAATAGTCTTTGGCGAAAACCTCACCCAAAATATACAAATAAGTTTCTAATGATTACATCCACATTAGTCTTGGTTTAATTCTCGTCTCACACTTGAATTTCGTATTTTCTTTATATTTTCGTATCTGAAGCTGTAAATATGAAGTTTTATATATATATATATATATATATATATATATATATATATATATATATATATATATATATATATATACATACATACATATATATATATATATATATATATATATATATATATATATATATATATATATATATATACTTATTGTCTTTTCTCAGTGTCTAACGTTAACAGTGTTAATTATTATGAAGCAATCATTAAGATATTTCTCTTGAAATTATTATTATTATTATTATTATTATTATTATTATTATTATTATTATTATTATTATTATTATTATTATTATTATTATTATTATTATTATTATTATTGGTTCTACGATTTGCAATCTATTTTACAGATTAAGTCTAGTGCATGTATGCAACGGTGTCTCATTGGATAAAACTACTATGAGTTCACCATCAGAGGTGTTGAGACAATAGTGCAACAGTATCTTCCCGAATGTACTGTAAATTTAAAACAGAAGAAGAGGGAATGGACATCCAAGAAGCCTTAGAGTGCAACTGTGTATATCATGAGTTTCGAGAATAGATAGAATGCAATGATGCTCTTTTCGCGTCCCGCAGCACTCCACAGTCACCCAGACAACCCTATGGGAAGAGTGTCCCCACCCCTACCCCTACCTCACCCACATACATAGATAAATATCCCTTGAAGGGTGAGTCAAGGTTAAGGCCATAGGCCTATGGATATTTAAAGCATATTCTCTCTCTCTCTCTCTCTCTCTCTCTCTCTCTCTCTCTCTCTCTCTCTCTCTCTCTCTCTCTGAAATGTTGCCCAGAGTAAGAGACAGACAAACAAAGATAGGTGCATGAAGTAATATTACAGACAAAAAGATAGATAAATAAACAGAAATAGATAAGTAGAAAGATAGACTGAATACTAGATAGATAGAGAGACGGAGATATTTAAAGTGATAGACGAACAGAGGATGACAGATATAATTAGAGAGACAGATTGATAGATACACAAACAGACAGACAGACAGACTGATACATAACTAACGGACAAAGACTGACACATAGCTAGTTAGACAGAAAAAGAGAGAGAGACAGACAAACACACAGACTTGGCACACAAATAGATAGATGGAAGGATAGATAGACGCTCCATATTCTTTTAAAGATTACTTGGGTCG
>JAXCGZ010023348.1:0-2500 GCA_037179515.1 Halocaridina rubra
TCTCTCTCTCTCTCTCTCTCTCTCTCTCTCTCTCTCTCTCTCTCTCTCTCTCTCTCTCTCTCTCTCCTTATTTCTTCTTCTCTTCCTCCTTCTCTTTTTTCATTCCTTTCTTTTTTCTTTATCGGCAGCTTTCTCATTTTCATATGAGGTCACTGCTTCCAAGTAAGCCTTTGCAATATGAGTGTTATTATTATTGTATAAAGTTTAAAAGCCTGGTGCTATTTCTAACACCAACCCTCTCCATTGATCGAGACTTGGAAGACACTGAGCTGAGATGATTTCCTCCAACAGATATTGGATTTTTTTTCTCTATCTATCTATCTATATACTTATTTATCTATCTATCTGTCTAGCTACTATCAATCTATATCGCTCTCTTCCATAACCATACTCTGGATAATAAGGCATTTGCTAGAAAATATACTTTTCAACCACAGACTCCACATACCATAGAATAATATAATAATAATAATAATAATAATAATAATAATAATAATAATAATAATAATAATAATAATAATAATAATAATAATAATAATAATAATGATAATAATAATAATAATAATAATAATAATAATAATAATAATAATAATAATAATAATAATAAATATTAATAATAATAATAATAATAATAATAATAATAATAATAATAATAATAATCCAATAATTATAATAATATCCAAAACTCCACCTCCCTCTTCTAAGCCACATTGGTTCCAAATGGCAAAAGAAAATTATATGTAGTTTTTTTTTTTTTTTGTCATTTCTGGTCATATTTTTGTAATATTTTCCCATTCATCTTCCATTCTGCTCCAGATTCTCTTCCTCTTATACACACACACACTTACACACACACACACCCACACACACACACACACACATACACACACACTACTCTGTGGCAGGAGTACAACTTCAAAAGACAGAGAATGAGAGAGATCTAGGAGTAAACATTTTTCCAGATTTGTCTCCAGAAATACATATAAATGGCATAGTAAGGGCAGCATATGCATTCTTATCAAATGTAAGGGTAGCCTTTAGGCACATGGACAAGGAAATGTTCAGAAATATTTATGTAACCTATAAAACTTGAATATGCAGCCCCCTTTTGGAATCCGCACTTGAAAAAGCACGTAGCTAAGCTGGAAAAAGTTCAAAAACATGCCACGAAACTGGTGCCAGAAATACGCAATCTCAGTTATGATGAGAGGCTGAGGGAATTAGACTTAATATCACTCGAAGCTAGAAGAGTGAGGGGGTATATGGTGACAGTCTTTAAATTCCTTCATGGTTATGATAGAGTGGATAGGGATCGATAATTTGATATGGCTGGCTCTAGAACTAGAGGTCATAGTTTGAAGCTTCGTAATCCATAGTTTTAAGGACAAGAATGGGAAGTATCACCAAGTACAAATTGGAACCAATCAGGAGCCGGAAAGATACGAGCTTTGGACTCTTTCGCGTAAGAATAATAAGGTAATCACACACACACGCACACACACACACACACACACACACACACACACACACACACACACACACACACACACACACACACACACACACACACACACACACACACACACACACACACACACAAACAGGTTTTAAGGCTAAAGAGAGCGGATGGAAGCATCACTGAGACGGACGAAGAGATCTGCAAAGAATTGAACAAGGAGTTTCAGTCAGTATTTACAGTAGAAAATACCCCACCCCCTCAGATTGCAGTGATAGAAGCTCAAGGGCCGGTATTAGAGAACATCAACCTTACAGCCACAGAGGTATGCAAAGCGCTGATGGATTTAGATGTTCATAAAGCTACAGGTCCTGATGACATATCCCCTCATGTGCTTAAAAAATGCGCAAACACAATATCAGTGGCACTAAGTATCATATTTAAGGAGTCACTGGAGTCGGGGGAGATTCCAAGATGCTGGAAACAAGCAAATGTGATACCTATCTTCAAAAAGGGAAGGAGGGATACGGCTCTGAACTATAGACCAGTTTCCTTGACCAGCATAGTTTGCAAAGTTATGGAGAAACTACTAAGGAAACATATCTCTCTTCACTTGGAATCCTTCAACTTTTTGTCAGTGAGGCAACATGGCTTCAGAGAAGGTAGATCAACAGTAACAAACTTATTAGAATTTTATGATGAGGTAATCCAAATCTTACAGGAAAGAGAGGGCTGGGCAGATTGCATATTCCTAGACTTCCAGAAAGCGTTTGACACTGTTCCACATGGGAGACTTATTAGGAAGCTGCAATCAATGGCTAGAATAGGTGGAAATGTCTTGGAATGGATAAAAACTTACTTAGAAGGAAGGGAACAGAGGGTTAGAGTAAGACACTCAGTGTCTGAATATAGAAGAGTTAGTAGTGGAGTTCCACAGGGTTCAGTTTTAGGGCCACTTTTGTTCCTTGTATATGTAAATGACCTACCAGAGTCTGTAAATTCATTCATGAATATGTTTGCAGATGATGCAAAGATTGTGAAGAA
>JAXCGZ010023348.1:10000-37500 GCA_037179515.1 Halocaridina rubra
GGTGTTCAAATATGAGAAAACATGAAATATATAATTGCACATAAAGAGGATTCGAACCTACAACATACCTGACAATCCAAAAATATGAATAAGGAGCTACTGACTATAATATTTGTTCTATTTTACAGGTTTTACTTTAACCAGTGTTCTGTAAAACTGACTGCCTTATTTCACCTCATCTAACCCGGCCAGGTACTAATTATATCACATTAATACTGCACCCAAAATCTAGAAAACATTCATTAGGGTGATTACAACGATTTATTAACATTAATGCTCATTTCTGGATTGCCCTTGTGGTACTTTAACTATAGTTTCCTATAAAAGATAATTAATTCAGTGACATTAACTAACCCACACAATCATTCTATCATCTAAGTTTGTTTAGTAAAACAATGTTTGGTTCACCTTTGGTTAATTTATCGATACATTAAATTACTTTTCAATGCACTTACCATTTATATCATGGAGTCATTCAAGGCAACCTTTCTTCGAAGTATATATATATATTTTTTTTACTATTTGTTAGATCTTTTAAATCTTACGACACAGTTTTGAAGACTTGGAAATGGTATTACAGATTAAAAAAGAGACACTTAGATGAACTTCGGATGAAATGCAGGTAAGTAAAATCCACAATGACACTCTATTAGGCCGGTTCTATCTGCTTGCGATACTGAAAGCAAAGGTATACAATCTCAACACCTAAGCAAATGGGGGCCTAGTAATTCCTTATCTAAGCCCCCCTTTTACCTTCTCCCCCCTCTTCACCTTTCTATTTTCCCCCCCCATCCCCTTTGCCTCTACGACCTACCCTTTCCTATTCCTCTAGCTAATGTTCCTCCTCCCTCAAATGTTGAACCATCCTCGCCCCTCCCACCCTCTTCTATGAGATTTATAGTGCCTGCATTTTTCTCTTGATAAGGACAGGAGGCCGAAGCTTCAGCTGTCTTGAGGGGGGTTTACACGGTCAAACGGTTCGTCGAACGCGGTTCGACAGACAAGTGTTTGAAGTGATGTTCGAACTTGTGAACGGGGTATTTGGTTGTCGAACACGTTTGTCGAACGTGTTCGACCACCAAATACCCCGTTCACAAGTTCGAACATCACTTCAAACACTTGTCTGTCGAACCGCGTTCGACGAATCGTTTGACCGTGTAAACCCCCCTTTACGCTGTCAGAAATAAATGCAGGCCTTATCTCTCTCTCTCTCTCTCTCTCTCTCTCTCTCTCTCTCTCTCTCTCTCTCTCTCTGTTCTAAGATAAGAGAGAAGTGTCAGCAAAACCTATATTCTAAGTACTCACACAAGCACATAAAGGGGCAATAGTCCGGAGTATGTGACATACATTACAGGAATAAATAAAACCATTTACTGCGTTTCCGAACTGTTCAGTACTTTATGAGGTTATGTACAGACATAGTACTATTGCTTGCATGACAGTTATGATTAAGAAGACTTCTTTTAGTACTACTATTAAAGTTGCTGCTACTTCTACATCTACTAACAACGTTTTCATCAATAGTATCGCATAGGGGATGAAGATATGATGTAATTAAAAACACATTAAGTCAACCAAATTGCTGCTGCTACTACTACTACTACTACTACTACTACTACTACTACTGTTACTACTCCTACTACTACTACTACTATATCTCATAGGGAGGGATTAAAGATATGTTGCTGCAAATCAAGCAAAAATAATCAGTCACCCAAATATCTCCTTATCTGCACCAACTCCATATTCACACTATGAGATAGTGTGAACAAAGAAATTATAGTATGCTCAAAGCGTGACATAGTAGTTAGAATACTCGATCTGGGAGGTGACAGACCAGCAATCCTACCACATTGTGTTAGGAAGAGGATCCAGTCTTAACTCCCACCTCCAATCCGTTTGTCTTCCCATAATGAGGATTAATATCGGGCATATCAAACGTCAATGCAGTGTGACACCGTCCACTTTTCTGAGCAAGATTTCATTTCCTGTTCGTTTGTTCCGGATTTACGTCACAGACTCCCTTTTCTACCAAGGGCTAGGACGGTTGCCTTCGTGCAAAGGACTTGTTTTGGCAGATATAGTCGCGGACGTTACCGTTTGAGCCACGGTGGCTACTAAGATTACATTTCCTGTGACTACACTAAATATCTCTTGGACACCAGATGAATCTTCATGAATTTGAGGATTAATATCGCGCATATCAAACGTAAATACAGTGTGACACCGTCCGCTTCTCTGAGCAAGATTACATTTCCTGTGACTATACTAAATATCTCTTGGACACCAGATGAATCTTCATGAATTGATAACAGTGGAGACAATAATACAAAACACGATATGTTCTCAGAATGATGCTAAATGGGGGCGGATCTTTTAAAGAAGAGTAACCCCTCCAGAGTGCTCTACATTTCGTTTTCGACATTACTTTTCGTCTTTACAATTACTTAAAATCTATAAAGGTCTCATCCGTCCATGCTCAGAATACTACTCGCACATCTGGGGTGCTTCTTCATATACTTATCTCCTTGATAGGGTTGAATTTAAGGCAGTTTGACTCATTAATGGCCCTTCTCTTACTTCTAATCTGCATTCTCTTTCTCTCCGCAGTAAGGTATTTTCCCTATCTCTGTTCTGTTGCTACTACTTCTATCGGTGCTCTGATGAGTTGGCGAGTTGCACCTCTCCCCCACTTCCGAAGCCACGTAACACTCGCCAAGAGGCCTCGTCTCACAGGTACTGTGTGTAGATTTGTAGCTCGCGGATTGATCGGTGAAGCAACTGCTTCTTCACATCCACCTCCAGACTCTGGAACTCTCTTCACCCTTCTGTCTTTCCTAATTCTTATAACCTATCTTCCTTCAAAAAATCGGATCTATCGTCATCTAAGGGCCTAATCCTGCCATATCTCTAGGTCCTCAGTACTTCGACTATTCTTTCAGTCTGTCCTCTTCCTATTGTATATCATTACCTCATCTCTGCCTCATATTTTTTCTTGGTCATAATGTTTTCTTCGTGTCTGGGCCTTTATTGATGAGAGCAATTTTCTTGCCTGTCCACGTGTCATACTAAAAAAAAAAAAAAAAAAAAAAAAGTTGGGCTGGGTTGGGTTAGCTTAGAGAGTTTTTTAACTTTACATGAGGCTCTGGGGGCTACTCATCTTTACAGGGTCCAAAAGGGCTGAGTCGAGCAGCTTTTGATATACTGACAAGAACGCGGGAAAATATGCTAAAAAAAAAAAGTTCTTGTATGAAAACGCGACCCCACATGATAAAGGGAAAAGGATTTGAAAATGACTGTCGATATAGGATAATTAAAGGGGGAAAGGAGAAGGCTAAAGAAAGCAAAAAAAAAAAAAAATGAGAAAAAGAAGAAAAAGTAATGGTAAGGATATGGGTAAAGCTTAGAAAGAAAACGTGGAAAGTAGAGGTGATAAAAATAAGAGTTGAATGGCAAGGGATTCAAAGTGTGACAGAATAAATGGAAGGAAAGTGATGGAACTGATAGAAAGGGATGAAAAAAGAAAAGAAAGGAAGGCGGAAATTAAATGGGAGGAAGAAATAATGGTCGTATGGCAAGAATCAACGTACAGGAAAAAGGAAGATAGGATAAAATAAAAAGTGACACAACAGATAGACAGTTAATAAAAGAAAAAAGAAAGTGATGAAACAGACAGAAAGGGAATCAGAGAAAAGGAATGAGATGAAACTGATTAAAAATCAAATAGGAGAGAGAGAGAGAGAGAGAGAGAGAGAGAGAGAGAGAGAGAGAGAGAGAGAGAGAGAGAGAGAGAGAGAGAGAGAGGTCAGAGAGTACATACCGGGCCTAATGCCCAGTACCTGTGGGTATGATAATGAAGCAATATAATTCAGCCCCTAAAGGAGCAGGTAAGCTCAGCTCGGTACTGGTTCAGAGCCCGGAAAAACTGAGAAGACTGGTGTCAGGGAAAACAGGTTTCCGGCAGTAAAGCTTAAGTCACAAACGACCACGAGTCTCCTAAGAGGCTAGTGAAAAACTGCAACTCAATATAAATATATATATATATATATATACTCTGCCTCCCATACTCCTTTTTACTATTTTACTCTGCATTTTTTCCTCCTTTCTTGGAGACGCCTGGTTTCTATGCAAAGGAGAAATTTATAATATTTGAGCAATAATGTATTTTCAATAATAATAATAATAATAATAGTACATTCATATATACATACCTGCAAATATAAATACATACATAAATACAATACATATACATAAATAAATACACATGAATGGTCTATTGCAAATTGCTCACACATTTATATTACCATCTCTCTAATTTCATACTAAGCCTAATTATAACAGGATGGTTCAGGGGGCATTGCCCTAAGCTAAGAAGCCATAGCTTAGGCTTGTAAACATTATAGAAAATTGTAGATGAACTTGAATCATTTGTATACACCGATTAGCTATATACTTATTTGCTGCTGCTACTACTACTACTACCTCTGCATGAAAAGGGGGACAGAGAAGATGTGGCAAACTATCGTCCCATTTCCCTGCTACCCATTTTCTCTAAAATATTAGAAAAAATTGTTGCATGCCAACTTATGTCATATTTAGAGTCAAATAGACTATTAACGATTAACCAACGTGGTTTCAGACCGAAACTCTCGACGGAAACTGCACTGCTTAAAGTTACGAATAGTATTTATAATAATATAGATATCAAAAAAATATCTCTGCTTGTATTATTGGACTTATCAAGAGCCTTCGACAGTGTAAACCATGAAATTCTTTTAAGTAAATGTACTAACTTAAATATTGATCCAAGCTGGTTTAGCGAGTATCTATCTAATCGTAAACAGTCTATACGTCTTAACAACATTATCTCTGTGCCAAAAAATGTATCATTTGGTGTTCCACAGGGATTAGTACTTGGTCCTATCCTCTTCTCCATTTACGTAAATGATCTATCTTATTTCAATTCTGACTGTCTAGTCGTACAATATGCAGATGACACTCAACTACTCCTTAGTGGTGATATTAATAATCTCCCAGAGCTAACTTTAAGAGCAGAAAACACTCTGTCAAAAATTAAAACCTATTTTAAAGAAATTGGGCTGTTAATTAACGAAAGTAAAACACAGTGCATATCTATTGGTTCAAGGTTCCGCGTAGCACAAATTCCAGAAGACACAACAATTAAGTTTTGCGACAATATTATCACACCTAGCAAAAATGTTTTTGTATTCAAAATTTTGGACCATCATTATCCTAGCTGGCTATTTGATTTAAAAACAGTCAGGGATATAAGGGGAACCAACACAAGACAGAGCAGTGAGCCCTTTATTCACAGAACAAACACAGAAGCAGGTTCAAAGATGATCACTATCAAAGGGCCAACACTCTGGAATAATATTCCAGAGCATCTTAAAAATGCATCCTCCTTCAAAGCTTTCATAGGCAAACTATATAGTTTTCTTTTGGACAAATAGTTGTTGCTCATTAAGAACTAATTATTCTCATTGTAAGGAAAACAAATATGGAAATGATGCCGATAATAATGATCCTGTATCTAGTGTCATACTTACTACTTTATTATTAACATTATTGTTAACATTTTTATTACAGCATTATTGTTTTCTATGAAAGGTACATTTAATTTAACTATATGTATTACCCTCTTATTTATTAGTTTAATTACATGTCTACTTATAAGTTACTATTAATGTTGAATAACCATTGTACAAAATGGAAATAAATGTTTGTTTGCTTGTTTGTTTGTTTGTGCTACTGCTGCTACTGCTACTACTACTACTACTACTACTACTACTACTACTACTAATAATAATTATAATAATAATAAAAATAATAATAATAATAATAACAATAATAATAATAGTAATAATAATATGATTAACAATACTACTACTACTAATAATAATAATAATAACAATAATAATAATAATAGTGATAATAATAATAATAATAATAATAACAATAATAATAATAATAATAATAATAATAATAATAATAATAATAATACATACATACATACATATACCGTGGCTGTTTCCCCTTTAAAAGTGGGGGTAGCCGACATCAAAAATAATAATAATAATAATAATAATAATAATAACAATAATAATAATAATAGTGATAATAATAATAATAATAATAATAATAATAATAATAATAATAATAATAATAATAATAATAATAATAATAATAACAACAACGGAAGACTGAATGTAAAATATTTACCTCCCTGTCATACCAGCATGTAAATACCTTATTATCGATTCCCCCGCCATCTGTATCATAACCTGCTCTTTGTATACATTATAATATATGGGTGAAACATCACCTGTTTAGGACTTCGTTAACCCTAGAAGAGGCCTCTGAACGAGAGAGAGAGAGAGAGAGAGAGAGAGAGAGAGAGAGAGAGAGAGAGAGAGAGAGAGAGAGAGAGAGAGCTGTATGAACATTAAGAACATATGGAGCATGAATTTCGTGCCACAGGCTCTCCCTCTATTGAGGATAATGCAGTATTTTAATGTTACATATTCATTTATTCATGTGATCAAATTTTTTTGAATTTTCAGATTAAAAATATGAAAGAAAAAGATGAATCACAAGTATGTAAAACATAGCATGAAAAAATTCTGGATATGTTATGCGAATAAATAATTAAGTTCATAACATAGAAACTAATTCTATTTAAAATACTTTCACAACATAAAAAAACTAATTCAACTTTCGCAAAATCAAAACACATTCAATTTCATCTTCTTTCAAAACTTTAAAGCAGATACTAATTCAGTTTATTCATCTTTCACAACTTTAAAGCTGAAACTTATTCAATAAACTCAACAAAAAGGAATTAAGCTTAATAAACTTTCATAACATAAAACACTCAATTTAATCAGCTCCTGCAACTTATAAATAAGAAACTCTTTCAATTTAATTAACTTTCACAGCATATAATATTCAATTTAAGCAGCTCCTGCAACTTAGAAACAAGAAACTAATTCAATTTAATTAACTTCGCAACATAAAACAGAATCTAATTAAGACATACGAATCTGTAAAGAGACGCATGTGTCTTTGGCAGAGAAACAAAATGAATTACCCATAATAACTCAATCGTTACACATGGACTACGGAAGAAGACTTATATAAGCCTAACCGAATCTGCCACGTACAGAGGTATATGACACATATTTTTTTTTTCTTTTATTTTTTAAATGTCAAATGTACAATATTTACAATTGTTAAATGATTACAAAATTACATTGGAAAATTCTTTGGTTAATATATTCTGTATATTACTTGCATAACAAATATTCAAGAACCATTTCAAATAATTAAATTTACCTTTAATTAAACATAAAGTTTCCCATTCAGTCAAGTTCTGTGTACGACTAGTCCATACACAATATAGATAATTACAAATAAGCAGAACTGCAGTGTTCTCATCTCTTCTACTTCTTCCTTTAATATCTAACATTAATAATTTTAGCCAGTTATTATCTTGTACTGAACACATCAAATTAAATTTACTTTTAAACCAATGAAAAATATTTTTTATTCTTATACAAAAATAGAATATATGCATTGTATATTCAGGTTCACCACAAAAGTCACAATTTCCATTATTCTTAATTCCTAACATTTCTAAATGTTTATTTGTGGGTAATTTTTCATGTAAATATTTAAATATAAATTCTCTCTCCCTTAAACCAACCACTGGATGATTAACATTTTTCCATATATTACTCCACTGTAGCAAAGGATAATCTTTCTCTACTAATGGCTGTGACTTAACAAATATAACAGAATATATGTCTTTGCTTTTTATATGAGGAAATTTAGCATGTTTACACATTTTTCTTATGTTTTCCACTACACCAGAGTAAAACATGGGACATATATATGATACATCTGGGTACTTATTTGTGTTTACTAAATAGCTTAGTCTTATGCTACAATAATAAATATTTAATAGTCTTCCTTCCAAAGTTTCTTTAAGGCTAGTAGCTGTAAGAATTGCAGCAGCTTTATTAAAAACATCTACTATACCAAGACCCCCTTCACTTTTAGGCAAAAGCAAGGTAGCTCTACGGATGGGATGATAGCTTCCCCTCCAAAGATACCTGAATATTAAAACATTTACTTTTTGTGCAAATCTCTTGCTTAATGGAAGAGTATGGGCTACATACCATACTTTCGATAATAAAATACAATTCACGATTATTGCCTTCTGAAAAATTGTAAGATACCTTTGGGCAAGCATACTGATCCGTTTCTCTAGTTTTTCTATTATTATATTCCAATTCATTTCCATAGTCATCTTTTCATCTTCACAATAAGAAATTCCCAATATCTTTAGATTATATTCTGTTTTAAGCCAACGAAGAGGCCAGTCATTTTTACCATGCCATTTCCCTATCCCAGTTATACTACTTTTATCTCTATTTAAAAGGGCACCACTTGCTTTTTCAAATAAATGTATTTCCTTAAAAACCTCAACTATAGATTCCTCTGTTGATACAAACACAGATGAATCATCTGCAAATCCTTGCATGCAAATTTTCCATCCATTTGGAAGCTGTGGTGATATTATTCTTTTATTATTCTTAATACCTAAAAAGAGAGGTTCTTGGTAAATTACATATAACATCATTGACAGTGGACATCCTTGTCTCACAGATCTCATAATTGGAAAAACATCACTCAACATTCCATTAATACTCAACCGACTGCAACAATCTTTATATAACATTTTCATCCAACTAATATACAAATCTGGAATTCCTAACTTATTCATAATTTTAAACAAAAAATCGTGGTGAACAGTATCAAATGCTTTATTCCAATCTAACTTCATAATGGCCATTGCATAATTATTTTTATAAGTATAATGAATAATGTCTCTAATATTATTATTGCAGTGCACTATTGATCTACCTTTAACACTGCAAAACTGTTCAACAGAGATCAATTTATTCATTACCGTCTTTAATCTGTTGGCCAAAAACTTAGCAATGATTTTATAGTCTACATTCAAGAGTGAAATTGGTCTCCATCCACTCAGTGTTTGATCTTCACTTCCCTTACTCAATAATATTATTATGCCCTCATTTTGTAAGTTCGAAAGTTCCTGTCTGTCCAATATATGTTTTATCACTTCAAAAAAATCATTTCTAATTATTTGAAGGGAAAAAATAGGTGGTTTTCTATATTATATCTGTAAGTTTTGCTAGCATTTACAACAGTTAATGTAATTTCTTTATAAAAATGAACACACACACACACACACACACACACTTTTATACACGAATATACGATTTTTTTTAACAGATTATAGCTGTAGGTATTTTATCTTAAAACATTAATATATTCACAGAAGCATACAAACGTTAGTGAATAAAAAAAATCGACCAGGAAACGGGGAATTGCGATCATACGGCTCTTTACCATGTACAAAATTTGGTAAACACCCGTACACACACATACAGGCCAAAGGAATCACAAACCTGCACAGAATACATTCGCGTGTGTCTATATTAACTCGTCTTTTTTTTTCTATTAAAAGAAACAAAATACAGTCTCAAGTACACAAACAAAAAAATTTAATTCATGTACGTAACTAACGCTATGTAAAAAATAAATACAAAACCTTTAGGCATAATTAGCTAAAGACAAAAATATTATAAAAAAAAAGTATTAATAAATTTTTTCATAGTCAACGTGCACGTTTAGCCTATGAGACAAAAACAGATCAATAAAATAAAAAAGAGAAAAAAATAATTATATGATGTGAAGAAACACCCATCAAGAAGGAAAAACTAAATTCAACAGGGGTGAACGAACCCCTTACATAACGTCTGGCTGGCTAATAATACATAACTTTAGTAGGCCTATCGCACTTCCTCCTCCTCCTCTTCTATTTTCTTTTATTTCCTCCTCTGGCCACAAGCCAAAAATTTCTTCTAGGCTATATGGGTAGGTCGTCGACTTGGTCTGGCTAATTCGCAAAAACAACCTTTACAGCTGTGCTACAGAAATAAACAAATAAATAAAATAATTTTTTTTTTATTCGATAGAGCTCGTGTTTTTTCCAATTAAATTCAAGAAAAATAGTTAAGTTTTAACTAATAATTCATGATGCAATATTTTTTTTTCTCTCTCTCTTAAGTTCAACTATAAAATTATTCGTATTTTTGAGTATGTCATTCACATACCTCTCATATTAATAATTGCTAAGATGAAAAATTTCCACATTTTCCACATTTCTCTCTCTTTTTTTTTTATTTATTTATTCAGATAACTGTACATGGGGACATGTGCACATGGGCACTCCCAGTCATATTGCAGTTGATAACATTACAATCTATGTGGTTATGTATAAATAACATACTAATAGAATTTGCAATTAATTTTAAATATCATAGCAAGTAATTAATAATAAAATATAGTGTAATAATTGAAGAGTAATCATTGTGACAATATTTTCAATAGCCCTTGTTGAGTGCTATCATTTAATAAATTACATTCAACTCCTCAACAGTACCACTGCAGACAATTTGAAGCAGATATAGAATAACAATTTTCAGGTTAGAATAATAAGTAGGTACATACATATATATATATACACACACATACTCTCTCTCTCTCTCTCTCTCTCTCTCTCTCACACACACACACACACACACACACAGTTTTAACAACTATTATGAAGGATAATTTGCTAACTTAAAGGGACCTCATGAAGAATTGGGACCTGACTTTTATTAACGGGTAGGTTAGGTTAAAATTTGAGCTTGGTCTTTTTCAAAAGCGACCAACTGAAGATTACGGACCTCAGCATTACCTTAACTACAGAATTAGGACCTATAAAAATTTCAGATCCCAATTTTTTATGAGCTCCACAAAAACGTATTCATAAAACAATATATCCATGTCTGTTACGTTCAGCTGTAAAATGAATAGCATTCTCTCTCTCTCCCTCTCTCTCTCATTCATTTATTATACTTTTTGCTATTTCCTTCCTACATTGCACAAAATCGACCTTCAACACTAGCGTAGGTTTCATTCCATCCAAGACAAACATAGCAAGAGTTATACAAACTAACGTTAGGCCTAAGAAACCTCAACTCGCACCATCACATACCATCCAATTTCTCTCTCTCTCTCTCTCTCTTTTGGTATTGCGTAGTTTTCTAGAAGAGTAATTTTCAGGATAATTTTTGACTCTCACACCCCAAAATTTTGTTAAATTAGACAGATAATGGGGAAAATATCTAAAACCAACTCATTTCTTTAACTGAGGCGAATTAACCTAATTAAATCTATTATAATAATAGATTTTGTGATTTTTTTTTTTATATTGAGGGTCTGAAAGCAAATAATTGGACATTTTTGACTGTTAATTGCTTTTATAAAAAATATTTGTTTAGTTTTATAGCCTAGTAGATATTATTTTTCTAAGCTTTGTTGACGTAAAGGTTTTTACTATCCCCTCTTCTGATACCACTTTGTAGGATAGTATCCCACCGAGTGTCACCACTGACGTAGGGCATTTTACCTCCTACGTTCTATATGTACTTATTATTATGGTAGCGTGGTTGGTGAAAGACATCTTCTTATTCACAGTTTATTCTTATTTTAACATCTATGTACTCATAGCTCCTATTACTACAGTTCCTGTCACGACTAATCCCTGAGTCCTACCCCCAAGAGGGGGAGGCTAACTCAGCTGTACTGTGTTAGCTCTGCTGCTGGCAAGGCCCGGTCTCTAACTCAACTCACTCTGCCTGCCCTGGGTGGTCTTGAAATACCCCAAGGGCAGGGGCGTGGCTTGTATGGGGAATAAAGGACTGGTTTATATCTCTCACCCTCTTGAGATATGAGATACGCCAGATGGCGAGTCCCAAAAGTCCTACGACATTGTATTAGCTCTGTGTTTTCTTTAAGAAAGATGATATATTACCAGTTATTTGCTTATATACAAACAAAAATTACTGTAAGCTAGAATCTTACAGTATGTAAAATCGAGATATATTAGCTACTGGTGAATGAGTATACTCTGACTCGGCCATCCCCTTGCAAGGGAGATAGAGGCCATTGTATCTGTATGCTTACATACGACGTCTATACGTGCAATAAAGATAAGTTCAGAGCTATGAGAAGTGAATTGTGAAAGAGGGAAACATGTAAATATATTTCTTTTAAGAAGAAACATCCGTTATTTTTAATGTCCTTTCTGCTTGAAGCTCTGACAAACTTTTTCAACCTTGTTGTGATCTTATTTCCAGTTTTCCTGGAATTTTTCTTCTCTATGTAATAGGAAAACAGGTGTCGCCATTATATAACAGGTTGACATAAGCCTTACCGAGAAACATTACGTCAGATAGGGGGAAGGGTAAGATTGTTGTTTAGGCCTATCATAGCTTTAGGCCTAAAGTATTAAGCCTACTGCGGAGGCGCTTGCGTCACTGCTACAAATCAATAGAAGGAAAGTGTTGCGAGGAAAGGATTAACATTCATGCGTTTATTGTTTTTGTTTTTTTTGATAATATGCTTTCTGGGCATTTTACAAACATAACGTCACTAATAAACATGAAGAACTACAAAAAGCTAAAGTTGAGAGACGGTATTAAAATTTAGAAATATGAAACGTGACTGAACAGGAGTGTTACGTAAAAAGTAGTTAAGCCTACTACTGAGAGAGAGAGAGAGAGAGAGAGAGAGAGAGAGAGAGAGAGAGAGAGAGAGAGAGAGAGAGAGAGAGAGAGAGAGAGAGAGAGAGAGAGAGAGAGAGAGAACAAACATTTATTTCCATTTTTGTACACTGGTTATTCTTCTAAAAATAAAGTTAACTTATAAGTAGGCGTAAAATTTAACTAACAAGTAAGAGGGTAATACATACAGTTAAATTAAATGTAGCTTTCACAGAAAATAATAATGATGTACTAAAAATGTTAACACTAATGTTAATAATATAGTAATAATAACACTAGATACAGTATCGTTATTATCGGCAGCATGAGAGAGAGAGGGAGAACTAATAAACATATATAACTGCAGAAAATGAGTTTAAATGGACATGTAGATCAGAAGTAAAATTATGAGACGACAACAAATCGGGATAACACGTAAAAAGCAATTAGGCCTACAACTGAGAGAGAGAGAGAGAGAGAGAGAGAGAGAGAGAGAGAGAGGAGAGAGAGAGAGAGAGAGAGAGAGAGAGAGATGGGGGGATGTCTATTTATACCTAAGTCAATGTCCGACACTACCAAGGTCACTGCCACCAAAGCCTTTACTTTAACACTAGATCTACTTCACAAAACTTCATCCCTCGCTTATGTCTAGCATTATTATTATTATTATTATTATTATTATTATTATTATTATTATTATTATTATTATTCCTTTGTCACACCGGCTTTTACTGCATTTGTCTGATTTTTTTTTTTTTAACAATCGCGTTTTTCATTAATTATTATCATTAATCACCTGTGTTTTTCAACGGCACAGCCTCTATGCGCTTCGGTTACCTTATTTTTATACGATTAATAAATTATTTCGTAATTTAAAGGTTTTTTTCCGGGGTGTAATAGGTATTTTTAGGGTTTATAATGTGTTTTACGGGGTATACTTAGGGTTTTTCAGAATATAAAAGGTGTTTTCCGGGGGGGGTATATAAGGTGTTTCCGGGGTTTAAACGGCGTTTTCATTGGTAAACCGGGTGTTTACATGTAAGGTGTTTTCGGGGTTTAAAGGGTGTTTTACCTGTATGAAATGAAAATGACTGAAGGTGTGAAAATAAACTTAATTAAAAAAAATTTAAGAAACATTTGTTTGATTATCAGGAGAGAGAGAGAGAGAGAGAGAGAGAGAGAGAGAGAGAGAGAGAGAGAGAGAGAGGAATACTCTATCTGCGGACCCAGAACGTACTAACCTCCTGCAACAGTTCTTTCAATCTTCTTTCTTTTCATGCACGCCGTTCATTTTTTCTTTTTCTTTACGAGTGACACCAGAACGGGCCCCAAAAAAATAATACTGCCCTCATCGAGCCTGGGCACGAACAAAGTAAAGAGAGAGAGAGAGAGAGAGAGAGAGAGAGAGAGAGAGAGAGAGAGAGAGAGAGAGAGAGAGAGAGAGAGAGAGAGAGAGAGAGAGAGAGAGAGAGAGAACTGTGACTTGTCAGATGGGAAGGGATAATAAGAGATGAGTAACGAATATCCGGTGTTGATATAGGCATATAAAAAGAATACATAAAAAGTACGTATGTATGCATGTCTGTAAATATATATGTATATATGTAAGTATTTATGGATGCATATATGTATGTGTACATATGCTCATAGAAGTATACATAACGCGCTGGCTTCGCATTCACGAGGTCGAAAGATCGGTCCCCGTCCAAGACCGAGAGTTTAAGCTGTTTACTGGCAGGAACTGCTGTGGGTGGACATCACTGTGGGGGGTTGGGGCTTGTCCTGGCTGACGAATACCCATTGTAAAATGGAAATAAAAAAAAAAAAAAAACATACTCAACCTTCTCAAAATAAGCCTATCAGTCACGTGTACTAATTCCTCATAACATGTGTGTGAGAGGAGGGAGAGAGAGAGGGGGGGGGAGAGAGAGAGTAAAATAAGTTCATAGACCTCTCTTCTTCTCTTCCGATATTTTTATTTGTTTGTCATTAGCAATAAAGACGTCTGAGATTCTTTGGTTTTTATTTTTTTTTTGGGGGGGGAGGGGGCAAAATAAAGGGGTCAGAGAGAAGAGAGACATTAAGGACAGAAAAAAGAAATAAAATTAATATAATTCTGATCGCTTTTTTCATGGTTATTTTTGTTTTTTTTATGGCTCGGTCTAGCAAGGAGTCTGTATAAAAAGGTCTATAAAAAAGAGACAGACTGCAAATTATACTGCACCCGAAGACATCAACATCCTAGCACAAGATTTCATCTCCGCCTTCCACAAAGCAGCCGATGATGCCATACCAAAACACAAACCACCAAAAAGGGAATATAAAGATGCATTGTACTACTGTCAAGAAGTGAAAGAGGCCAACCAAAGATTAAATAGGGTCAGGAAGCTATATAGGAAAAGACCCACAGATGCTAATAGAGCAGTACTTCGGGAAGTGGTCACAGACACCCACAAGACTGTCTCAAAAATCCGGACTGACAAATGGCTTGAATGGTGTGCCAACCTAAACCAGCACACCAACCTCACAGAGCTATGGCAAATGCTCAGGAGAGTGTCCGGAAAAAAATCAACCAAAATACCCACGCATCCAAAACCAATGGAGGAAGCAGAAAGACTTGCAGACACGTTTTCCAGCCGCTCAGCAACCCAACAACTTCCACCAAGCACAATTAGAGTCCAAAATGAACTAAGGCTACAAAGATGGGACATCATAAATCATGCCTGCGATCAAGAAGATGAGACAGATGCACCATTCACCTCTCAAGAACTCAGAAACACCAAACATAGAGGGAAAGACACAGCCCCTGGTGCAGACGGCATCACCTACTCAATGATCAACAACATGGGCACTGCAGGTGAAGCCGCCTACCTCCATCTGACAAACAGCACTTACTTATTAAGGGTGTGGCCAAAAATCTGGAGTCAACAAGATATTCAGCCTATCCCAAAACCCAAAGACCCAACGAATCCACGACCCATTTCGCTACTAAGCTGTTTAGAAAAAACAGCAGAAAAAATGGTGCTCAAAAGATTAAAATTCAAAATAGGCCCCTTACACCCTCACTTGTATGCCTACAGAGATAATGTAGGCACTACACAGTGTATTATGGATGTCCTCAGCTGCATTAACAACAAGGCCGCAGTTGTAGTCTTCTTAGATCTTGAGAAGGCTTTTGAACTGGCTAATCCTGCAGCCATCCTGAGCTCCCTAGCAAAAAAGGGAGTTAAGGGACATCTACTAAGTTGGGTCTCAAACCATGTCAGAAACAGAGAGGCTAGAGTAAAATTCCAAAGGCATCTATCAACTTACAAGAAATTAGAAAATGGTACCCCACAAGGAGGCATCCTCAGTCCACTGCTTTTCAATGTACTGATGGAGAACTTCTTTCAACTTCAACTACCCCAAGGAGTAGACATCTTCATCTATGCCGACGATGTAGTCTTCATCAGCAGAGGAGGCAATAGATTAGCCAGCGCTCAAAAAGCAGTAAACCTATTCCATCAGAAAAGCAAGGAGCTGGGGCTCAAAATCAACGGAAACAAAACAAAAGCTATGGCCGTAAAAACTCCAGTACCACTAGCCCCGATCACCCTAGCCAATGGAAACATAGAGTGGGTGGATACATTCATGTATCTAGGAGTTTACATAGACAGGCATCTCACCTTCAAACCTCAAATCACATATCTCAGAGAAAGAGCTCACAGCAGACTAACCCCTATGAGATATATGACATCTCTCCAAGAAGGAGCAGGTATTCAGGTCCTAAGGAAATTTTATACAGCCACCATTAGATCCCTGATTACCTACAGCGCCCCAACCCTAGCCAACCTCAATGCACAACAAATCTCCACCATTGAAGTGATCCAGAACAACGCCATGCGTTACATGCTGGGGGCTCCTATGTGGACCAGGATATGCAACCTACAAATGGAAACAAATCTACCTCCCTTATATAGCTGGATAAACGTTTCCAACACCAACTCCATAACAAAGGCTCTGCTATCCGAAAGGAAATCCCACACGCAAACAAGGCTGAAAGATGCCCTCAACAAACATCCTGACCTCCCTATCCCAAACAGCTATGCCGGCCACCTTCTGAAAAGTATTCACAAATGCAACATGGCATCTGAACTGGCAAGAATAAACTTAGACAAGCCCTGCACCAACTACAAGCCGCTAGTCCCATGGAGAGCACACCCTGCAAAATTCAACACCACTAGTCTTCCTGATAGTAAGAAAGCCTGTTCAAAGATACAACTGCATGAAGCAGCTCTAGCTGCCATCGCTGAAACCAACCAAGCAGAAGGCGTCTCCTATTACACAGATGGTACTGTCAATGCTGGTATCCCTGCAACTGGAGCGGCAGTCTACTCGGAGAGTTTTACAGCCTCCTGGAGACTTTCAGACTCCTGCTCCACTCTGCAAACTGAGTTATATGCCATCAAAATGGCTCTGCACAACTCAATTGAAAAAGGACAAGGACCTGTTACGATACACACCGACTCACTCTCCTCTGTCCAAGCACTACAGCAGCAGAAGTTCAAAGAAAACATCAACCTAATCAGCACGGTCCAAACACTGCTAGTGCAACATCAAGAACAAGGAAGACCGGTAACCATCAACTGGATACCCAGCCATATCAACATCCCTGGAAATGACAAGGCTGATCAACTTGCCAAGGATGCCGTCTTATGCCACAGCATACAGCAATCTATACAACCCAGTCTTCAACAATACAAATCAAAAACCAAGCAGGCACTACAGAGATCAAAGCAGGAAAACCACAACTACTGGGTCAACAGAAGCTCCTACTCTGCCACGTGGTACAGGGAAGCAACAAAGCTAGAGCCTTCACCGGTATCCAAATACACCCCAAGGAGTCTGGCTGTCATGATAGCTAGACTCAGGCTAGGCTACAAATGCTGCTGGGAAATCATTGAGAACCCCAGAAAAGAGTGTGCACACTGTCAAATGATAACTGATAAGGCCCTGCTGCATTATCTTTTAGAATGTCCAAAGACAAACAGCTTAAGGAACGGATTAAACATGGAACCACAACACACCAATGCGACAGTTCATGCAGCGAAAATTGTTAAGGAAATACTTGACAACATAGACACACATCTCACCACCTTGGAAACTTTCGAACCACTAAGGTGATAAAACAAACCAAGAGGTATAACCTCTAACCTACGGGCCGTTCTTTGAACAAGGGCCCGTGCCAACACAAGGTTGGCTTTAACCTCAAACAACAACAACAACAAGTCTTTGGTAGGAATGGGACCAAAATCCCCCCTTCCCCGTAATTCCACTATCCCTCAACAATCCCCCACTCTGTCCCATCCCCCCTCCCTTATATCAGAGGTCGTTGTCCGATTCCTGGCGGTTCTATGGGCCTGCTGTTTATAGTCTTAAATATAGGCAGCTACGTTTTAAATGTTCTACTCTCTCTCTCTCTCTCTCTCTCTCTCTCTCCTCTCTCTCTCTAACAAGGCGTCTATTCTTATTCCAAGAGTACCTAGGTATGGAAATAAAATACAAATAAACCTTTTAAATATGATAATCACTTCATAATCTCCAAGAATCACAATTAACAATCTACTTAACCTAACCAGGAATATGTCTAAAGACGAATAAAGTTCCGATATGAGTCGAAAAAAGATTCTCTAAGTTCACGTTAATTTTTCTTAAATTTTCACAAAACAGAATATAAAAAAAATGATCTTAATAAGTAATCAAGAAGTAAATAAATAACTAAAAACTATAAATAAATATAAGAATCAAGAGAGGTAAGCGAACTAGTGAGCGAATAATTATTGGGAAAATTCCACACACACACACGTAGGCTAAATATCTGCTGCGAGGCTTAATAAACACCCATCAGCCTACCCCTCGAGTGCCAATTACTTGAAAGATTCCGCGGTGGCACTAATGCATATCATCTATTTATTAGTCCTACTTTTTACCTACGTGTATATATACTCTAGAAATTTTCTAGTACAGTTTTACTACGTTCCAGTTTTACGCCACGGACTCCCTTTTCAACTAAGGGCTAAGACGGTTGCCTTCTTGCCAAGGACTTGTTTTGGCAGATGTAATCGTTACCCTGAGTGCATGCCCTTGCTAACCTCAGACCGTGGCGGGGCACGAACCATTGACCTGACGCCTCAGAGTTGCGGACGCTACCTCTTGAGCCACGGTGACTACTAGCATAGTTTTACTACGCTTACTAGGTAAATACGCATTTTTTTTAAAATCATATGTTAATTTTTTACTTTTTCTATATATTATGCTGTCTTCATAATAACGTTACTATAGTAATATTTCTAAATATTAATTTTAATTAAAAGTCTCAATTCACATCTTTTCCTATCATATAACCTGTTGATATTTCTAGTAATGATTTTTTTTTTTTTACAAATATCCAGTTTTAATTCCCCAGCTCTGACCTTTCTGTGTCTACCCCCATTCGAATGAAGATTAACACATAAAAAGGCAAACAACAGCAACATTACTACTCAAAAATCATTTCCAAATCCAAATAACTTTTGCTGAATAGGATATCCTCATTATCATAGGAAACTTGTTATGCAAGACATTACCATAACTACTACTACTACTAGTAATAATAATAATAATAATAATAATAATAATAATAATAATAATAATAATAATAATAATAATAATAATAATAATAATTTATTGAATAAAAATATGACAATTCGTGTTTACAATCAAATAAAGAGAATAATTGAATGTATTATCAGGGTTAATAACACTACAGGTCACTCAGGTTCCCGTTAGCTGTGTTGTGGTCTCCTAAATAATGAACTGTATAGGCCAATAGCAGTTTCTATGACAATTTTCCTTCTTCATATGTTGATTAGGATATAGTATCTCTTTTTCCAATATGTATTTGTCTGAGAGAGAGAGAGAGAGAGAGAGAGAGAGAGAGAGAGAGAGAGAGAGAGAGAGAGAGAGAGAGAGAGTATGGTATAATAAACATACGACAGATAAAACAAACAAACAAACAAACAAAAACATTTATTTCCATTTTGTACAATGGTTATTCAACATTAATAGTAACTTATAAGTAGACATGTAATTAAACTAACAAATAAGAGGGTTAGACATATAGTTAAATTAAATGTAGCTTTCATAGAAAATAATAATGCTGTAATAAAAATGTTACAATAATGTTAATAATAAAGTAGTAAGTATGCCACTAGATACAGGATCGTTATTATCGGCATCATTTCCATATTTGTTTCCTTACAATGAGAATAATTAGTTCTTAATGAGCAGCAACTATTTGTCCAAAAGAAAACTGTATAGTTTGCCTTAGAAAGCTGTGAAAGAGGATGCATTTTTAAGATGCTCTGGAATATTATTCCAGAGTGTTGGCCCTTTGATAGTGATCATCTTTGAACCTGCTTCTGTGTTTGTTCTGTGAATAAAGAGCTCACTGCTCTGTCTTGTGTTGGTTCCCCTTATATCCCTGACTGTTTTTAAATCAAATAGCCAGCTAGGATAATGATGGTCCAAAATTTTGAATACAAAAACATAAATAGCATAAGCGACCTTATTTTCTGCCCGCAGCCACCCAAGTTTATTGAGAGCTGGTGTGATGTGGTCGTATTTTCTTATTCCTCCCAGGGCAACTCGAGCTGCAAAATTAATAAGCTTCTGTATTCTGTTTATCTGAGTCTTAGTGGTAGCTCCCCAAACAGTTGTGCAGTAATTAATGTGACTTAGGGCTAGAGATTCAACAACAGTTATTCGAGTGGTAGTCTCAAAATTGTCTTTTATACGAGATAAGTACATTAATGTTCCTGTAACCTTTTTGCATACTTTATCTATGTGGGAATCAAACAACATGTGGTTATCAAAGTGAATTCCTAGGTTTTTGATTGTTTTGCTAGGTGTGATAATATTGTCGCAAAAAATAATTGTTGTGTTTTCTGGAATTTGTGCTATGTGGAACCTTGAACCAATAAATATGCACTGTGTTTTACTTTCGTTAATTAACAGCCCAATTTCTTGGAAATAGGTTTTAATTTTTGACAGAGTGTTTTCTGCTCTTAAAGTTAGCTCTGGGAGATTATTAATATCACCACTAAGGAGTAGTTGAGTGTCATCTGCATATTGTACGACTAGACAGTCAGAAATGAAAGAAGATAGATCATTTACGTAAATGGAGAAGAGGATAGGACCAAGTACTGATCCCTGTGGAACACCAAATGATACATTTTTTGGCACAGAGATAATGTTGTTAAGACGTATAGACTGTTTACGATTAGATAGATACTCGCTAAACCAGCTTGGATCAATATTTAAGTTAATACATTTACTTAAAAGAATTTCATGGTTTACACTGTCGAAGGCTTTTGATAAGTCCAACAAAACTAGCAAAGACATTTTTTTCATATCTATATTATTATATATACTATTCGTAACTTTAAGCAGTGCAGTTTCCGTCGAGAGTTTTGGTCTGAAACCATGTTGGCTAATCGTTAGTAGTCTATTTGATTCTAAATATGACATAAGTTGGCATGCAACAATTTTTTTCTAATATTTTAGAGAAAATGGGTAGGAGGGAAATGGGACGATAGTTTGTCGCATCTTCTCTGTCCCCCTTTTTATGCAGAGGTATTACATGTGCTATTTTCCAAGAGTCAGGAAACTTTTTAGTAACAATGGAAGTGTTCATAATAGTTAGAATATAGGATGCATTCACGGGTAGAGCATCTTTGATGAACTGAAATGGTATACCATCTGAACCATAAGAGCCAGAGTTTCTTAGGCTCTTTATGGTAAGAATTAGGGTAGCACAATCGATAGGAATAAGCTTGAAGTACTCTCTTGTGTTTTCATTGGAAGAATTGTCATTTAAGCAATTACTCATATTCACTGAGTTGATGTTTTCTTGAGTTTTTTTCATATGTATTTTTGTCAACGTTAGCAAAATAGTTATTAAAGTTTTCTGCTTTGTCTTTCAACTCCGTAATATTTTCATAACTTTCTGAGGTACTCTTTTCATTTGGTATCATGCTTCTTATCACTTTCCATGTTGCTGCTGTATCATGTCTAGAGTCATTAAATTGTTTTTTGTAAAAGTCTTTTTTACTTACACTGATGAGAGATCTGACACGTTTCTTTTCTGTTTTATAACGTTCTCGGAGAGTCATATCATATCTATCCATTTTTAGCTCTTTTTGTATTTGATTTCTGATTTGCATTGCCTCTTTGATGTCATTAGTTATCCAGGGGGCTGAGGGGCGGGTTATTTTTCTTGTTACAATGGGTGCACAACTATCTAAGCATTCAAGGAAGACTTTTGTTAGAATCTCAACCTGCAAATCGACGTTATCTGTGTATTTAATTCTATTAAGTGCATTTGTGTTGTTGATTAATGTTTCACAAAAGATATCAGGGGAGTAATTTTTTAGACACCGGAATGTCTTGAGGAGAGGCTTCCTTTTCGGCTTGTTTATGTTTAGCATAGCAATGTTCAGCTCGTGGTCTGCAATTGGGCAGGGAACTACGTCCCAATAGATTATACTTTCCACTTTATTTGTTATTATCAGATCTATAAGAGTCCTAGAATTGGGGGTTATGCGGGTCGGTTTTGTCACTATTTGTGTTAACTTCACAGTGTTGATCACCCTTTTCATTTTGTTATCTGCTGAGAGCAAGTCATCATTAAAATCACCAAGTATGTATATGGGTTTATGACGCACACAGATATTTCTGAATGTTTCTAGTAGATGATTGAATGAACTGGTAGGTGCTTTAGGGTGACGGTAAACACACCCCACAATGAAAGATGGAAGTTTCTGATACTGCACAGTGATCCATAAATACGTGTCACTATAAATCCCCATGGGGGGGGGTAGACAAAGACAATTTGGATCTGGGGAATTAAGGCTGGATGCCCTCTATTTAATTTTGTCATACAGTTGGCAAATGACAAAAAACAGAGATGAAACTGTTGCAGATATATACTGTTTAAAAACCAGGGACAGACCTTTTTTGACAATATTCATAGCACTCACTGATAGATACATGAATTAACTAAATGGTTTAACAGCTCATTATTAACTTGTTGAACAATGCAAGGAGCTTGTAAAGATGAGTAACCCCCAGAACCCCACGTAAAGTTAAGACTCTATACAATGTTAAGTTAGGTTAAGTGATGCCTCGTGAATATGAATAACCCTAGAGTATCCTGGGGTTGGTCTTCTTTACAAGATCTAACAAATATCAATGTGAAAGTTTAACCATTCATTTGGTATGAAACACCTATTTAATAAATGGCAAAGTATTGTGCAAATATCAAAACCTACCCTTATACAATGGACGAACTGAAGAAACATTACTGGCCAATACTCACACCAGTCTCCCTGTTCCATCCTGCCTGTGTCCAACCCCATTCGAATGGGGAATATTACTGACAAAATAAAACGGCATCCAACAAAAAGAATAAATACATATCAAGTAACTACACTACAGTACTTTTATTTTGGCAATGTTTTATAATCCTTACAGGAAAAAAACAAATGAGTTATCACCCACGCAAAAATGGTCAAGAGATTTGTTTCATTCTGACACTTTTTATATGGTTGGTTAGCCAGTGGAAACACTGTAGTTTCATAAGCAAAAGTTTTAGTGATTATGTACATCTTGCTCTTCCAAAAACACCTGCGTCTATGTTGCTGTTTGCCATTTCATATGTAACTATTGATCCCACATTCAAATAAGGGTGGACACAGACAGGATGGAGCTGAGGAATGAAGGCTGGA
Organism: Halocaridina rubra; assembly: GCA_037179515.1. Classification (NCBI taxonomy): domain Eukaryota; kingdom Metazoa; phylum Arthropoda; class Malacostraca; order Decapoda; family Atyidae; genus Halocaridina; species Halocaridina rubra. The sequence continues at coordinate 33,510 of JAXCGZ010023348.1, forward strand.
TGCTCTTCCTAACGCTTCGAGGTGGTCTTAAACACAAGTCTGTCATTTCCCAAGTCGAGGGCTCTAACCACTATGCTACGGCTGTGTATGTAGAAGTAAACTAATGTAATATTATGTAACTATTTCTGCACACTGTACATACATACAACTTACTGAACTCTTTCTTCATCTCCACATAAGTTATTGCATAATGCTATGCCTGGGGTAAAAATTTTGTTGGAAGGTAAAAAAATTACAAATCCTAATATTATTACTATCAATTATATTATCATAGATTACTATTTTTGTTATCATTTTTATTATTATTATTATTATTATTATTATTATTATTATTATTATTATTATTATTATTATTATTATTATTATTATTATTAAGAGAAGGGAAATCTCACAGCCTGACTATATCAAAAGAAATTGTAGTTTCAACTATGATCTATTTTTCCCATACTAAAAGTATATACAGTACAGCACTCTCCATTATTATCATAAGCCAAGCAACAATCCCAGTTGGAAACGTCAAGACTATAAACGAGACGTTTCCAGTAGGAGAAGCAACAAAGTAAGGAAAAGGGAGGATAAAATATAATGAAAAATACAGTTTATATATGATGGTGCAATTCAGCATTAGTATACTGGCAGTATTCCACTATAGTTTTTAATATTATATATATATATATATATATATATATATATATATATATATATATATATATATATATATATATATATATATATATATATATATATATATATATATATATATATATATATATATATATATATATATAAAACTAATGTCACTATCATCATCCCCCTCATCTCTTTCTTTCAAAAGCATATCCAAATAATGATACTCTAAACACTATTTCTGTTACTCCAAGGAGTATTTATTTTTACACAGGTTCTAAAATCTAAATCTGGGATGTTTATTTTTAATAGTTCATATAATTATATTTTATTCACTTTAGAAGTTTGAATAAGACATAAACTACCGCAGGAGCATAGTATTTACAACAATCGACCACAGAAGCGACAAACCCACATTCAACATATTCTAGCCCACTGTGGGGGTGTTAGGGAAGGCATCTAGCCTAATTCCTCAGCTTCAGCCTGTGTCCACCCCCATACCAATGGGGATTAATAGTGACACATAACGGAAAACAACAACATCAACAGAAACCAAAGTGAGTACAGGATTTCAAATCCCTCAGTATCAGTATTAAGTAACAAAATTATTATGGATGTAAAAAAATATCCAAAATTTTGAGATTAAAATATTCTCTAGGTTTGTTCCTGGAACCAGTTGGGAACTATAGAGCTCCAGAATCCATGGTTAGTTAGTAAAATGTCCCCATTCTAAAATGGTAGCAAAACTTGGAATTTCATATGTGGCACTCTGGCTCAGAAGGTACAGTTAGAAATTAAGGTATTCTAGCAAACCCAAGATTTCTCGTATGGTATTCTGGCCCAACAGGCACACTTTGAAATGAAGTTAAAGATATTACTCTCCCATCAACCTCGTCGTCACCACGTAAGAACATAAAAATATGCACAATATGACACTATGTAATTCTTATGATGGGCATATAACCTTATTTCCCAAGTTCCAGCCTGTGTCCACCATTCCCATTATGGAGATTAATTGTGATACTTAAGCAACAAACAAATAGCATTCTAATTAATTTGTTGCTATGTAATGAAAAAATTATCCAAGCTTCAAATAAACATATCTAGTTTTGCATCACTGGAATCAATCTAGGTATATACCGGTATGAAAATATGGGAGAGTAAAAGTATTTCACATAATTTTCAATCATTTTTACACATCTACAATTGCCGAAAACCCCTTGTAAGGGGTGGCTGAGTCAAAGCATGCGCATTCATTCAAAGTAAAAATAATATATAGAAAGTCTAAATCCTTTACTATTTTGTAATAAATATATCTAAACAGCAAATAACACTTATCTTTAGCTTAAAACAAGGGTAATTGCCACATGTATTTACAATGTTGTGTGAAGGATCTTAAAAGCCTAGATATGTGGCCTAAGACATTCTGAAAAGAGCTTAGATTAGTTATGTGCATCCATTGTATTTCCGGACTAATTTTTTAATTACTCTGAAAATTTTCTCGGAAATTACTATATTTTGTGGTGTCAGGGCAGACTTTGGTGACCGGAGGTGGGTGTTTAATGAGCTTTAACCTAACGCAACCTAACCAAACCAGCCTAATTCAAATTTGAAGCCTTACGTACCTTACAGGATTAAAGTGGGTGTTTATCCAGCACAGCGATACACATCAGGAAGTGATGGTGACGATGGTCTTTCTGGTAGGCAATGGAAGGTTACAAAATAATAATATTATTAAAAAAAAAATAATCAATAAACCGGCTTCACATTGCAATGTGCACCATATATTCCTCTCAGTACACTTCCTTGTGATTACCTAATTGTGTTTACGGGAAAGAGCCCAAAGCTCGTATCTTCTCGTCTCCTCATCGGTTCCATTTTATACTTAGTGATACTTATCATACCTGTCCTTAAAACTATGGATTGAGATAGCATTAACTACCTCCTCGCTTAGCCAATTCCAATTATCAACTACTCTTACACTGAAAAAGTATTTCCTTACATCCTGCAAAGAAGTTTTCTTACGAAGCTTCAAACTATGACCTCTAGTTCTAGAGCCAGCCATATCAAAATATCGATCCCTATCCACTCTATCATAACCATGAAGGAATTTAAAGACTGTCACCATATCCCCCCTCACTCTTCTAGCTTCCAGTGATGGTAAGTCTAATTCCCTCAGCCTCTCATCATAATTGAGATTGCGTATTTCTGGCACCAGTTTCGTGGCATGTCTTTGAACTTTTTCAAGCTTAGCTATGTGCTTTTTCAAGTGCGGATTCCAAAAGGGGGCTGCATATTCGAGTATGCTAGCGTACGCATTCTCCTTCTTTCTGTGCATATTCGAGTTATGTATGTACGAATTTTCCTTATTTTCACTGTTATCTGCTAAATTTATTAACTTAATCAAGTAATACAAACAACACAATTATTTGTGACAATCTCTGAATTTGAGGCATATTTTTTTCCCTCGTTTTTCTGTGGTTTTGTTAGCCGCGGCCTTTATATCGACTCCTCAAAATAAATATTTACATAATCAAGTAATATTCCTTTTTCAATAATTATTATAGTAAAAAATATTTTTTATATAATAAAATAGATAAATGCGAACAATTTTTAAAGATTGTGATAGATTTTTAGTGTTTTTACCCATCTTAAAGTATGAATAAAATTTATTTTCCCATTAAGAATTCTAATAACAACTCATTTTCATTTGAGAAAAGATATCAAGCCGAGTTATTTATAGATTAAAATAAGATTTTTAGCACACATTTCTTATTTTGCTTATAAGTGCAGTTTTTTTTTAATTTCTGTTCCCACTATTTCGGTTCATTTCTGTCATACTTTATAGAAAAAAACATTTATCCTTTGGTCGGATAAATATATTTTTATATTTTCATTACTCTACGATTTCATTACAGCCTCTTTAAAGCACTTAACAGCTAGATTGATATACAAATTATCATAATAAGAAATATTATTAATTTTCAAGCTAAATCTTTATACATATCTTGGTTTAAGAGCTACTTGCATAAGACTTTGTGTTTATTACTTCGTCTTGTATTAAATCTTTATATATATATATATATATGTTAGAGAGAGAGAGAGAGAGAGAGAGAGAGAGAGAGAGAGAGAGAGAGAGAGAGAGAGAGAGAGAGAGAGAGAGAGAGAGATGTTTTACAATAGTATACGATAAAATCTTTTAGGCTTTCTGTATGTTTATATAAAGAAAATGTAATACCTTTAGGCCTCTCTGTTATATATTTATCTTATAACAATAATAATAATAAGATCAGAACTTGGCACCGGGGTCTGCCCCTCTCTTTTTTCTCTCTTGCTTTGTTTAGTTTTCGTGCTTTTCCCTCCA